>ML807448.1:110682-141221 GCA_009831015.1 Picea engelmannii
ATAAGCATACAACCACCATTTCAGATCAAAACACCATACAGACAGTCTTATACTGAAACCATTCATAACTGCATAAACCAAGAGCATACATGTCAAAATATCAATTTCAAGATACGAGAAATAACTCTTATCAGAAAAACACCAGGTTTTATGCAACTGCTAAGAGGGGTGCTCGTTTCCACCCAACCGTAGGCTCAGTGATTCCAAATGGATTTACCACTAGCCACCCCCGATCTTAGACCATGATGCTGTGAGACTGAATCTCTGTTCATCAGAAGTCGAGAACGAAGGTTACTCTCCTTCTTCTCTGCTTATCACTCTGTATATTTTCCCAGAGTCCTTCCGATTTCTCCCCTCTTGCGATCTTTGTCGCGACTGCCCCCTTCCACACCTCTTTCCTGCCTTTTCTTTTTTTGGCGAGGTTGCGTGTGGCACGAACTTCCCCGCAGTGGTCAGGTCTGAGGCTTCCACGGATGGGTGGTTCACCCCCATCCCTCATTAACTCATGAGGAGCCTCTTCACCTACCAACCCGGCGAGTAATTCATTTCGGGGCCAGTGACCCACTCTTGTTCTTTGGGCCAGTGAAGACCAAATATGGTATTGGTTTCGGTGGAAGTTAACGCCACCATTCCAGGTCCCTTCCACCACCTTTCATCAGCCATCGTGGTCTCTTTTCAGCACATCCCCTTCCTAGCAGTCCTGCAACATATATTCATAACATTATTTACATTCGTCGACCTTTTATACTAAGGTCCATTCAAAATCACACATTCACATCTTTGAGTCTGCCATAGTTCTTGGCCAGTATAGTTATTTTTACAGACTAGGGGAAACAGGGTGTTACAGTGAGACCTTGTTAACTCCATCCCATTTACTCTTGGTGAGAGACTAATGGTCACCAAGGAATAAGGACTTCACATCATGATTGCATGCCCCTCAAATATACCTCATGAGTGACTAAATCTGCAACCTACCCTCATAACATCAAGTAATGTCTTGGGTGAGAACATGAATTCTCCATCACGTTACACATAGGAAGTTGCTAGTTGGCAAGAATAGACACACTTCTCCTCCTCTCCCAGTAGTACACATGTCACACCTCCTTCATATAACATTTACTCATGTGTATGCTTAATTGGCAATATTGATCGCTCTAGACACTTTTAGAGACACATATGAAATAACACTCTCCAAAACAAATATAAACCATAATCACATGATTGCAACATAATCATCAATAAATATTTTAAACAAAACATCAACTAAAATCATAAAATAGTAATGATAAAGTCTATTAATTTTCATTTTAAAGTTGATTATTTATAGGTATTCATCTTAATGCTATGTAAAATATCTTCTCTTATTATAATTCTTATAGAGGAGTTTTTATATGACTTAAAATTTATATAAAATATACAAATGTATTATAAATATTGTTTTATTGTATTTATAATATTATTTTATAATTGATATAATTTTGTAATTAAAACAATGACGATTAAATATTTATTATTTATTTTATTTTAAAATTTGTGAATAAAAAATTAATTAATAATTTTAAAATTTTGTTTTTTGAAAAATTATGAAGTAGGATCAAAAGTTCAAATCCAGAGGGCCTAGAGTATGTATACTTTTGTAGACTTTAGCAGTTAAATCCGTGTGTGCGGAGGAAATCCCTTATCCCACAAACAAGAGAGTCTCATACACCAATTTGATGTCTCACTTAATCGTGACCTCCTCCTCCTTCTTTTTTTTCTTCTTCTTATTAATATAGCTACTTTTTATATTTATTTAAAACCCTTATAATTTTCTTATACATTTTATTTTTATGATTTAAAAAAATTACAAAATTTTCCAAATGATTCTTAGTTATTTAAGAATTAAATAATATAAACATTTTAATTATTTAAGAATTAAAATAATATAATTTTTTTTATTAGTTTTTTTTTATAGATTTTTTCTTAATTATTTAAGAACTAAAATAATATGAAAATTAATAATTTAGGTGAAATTAAAATTCAATAAGTTTCTAAAAATATTTTAATAATATATATATTTTTAAATATTGATAATAAAAAGATAATGTTTTTTTAATAAATTATTTTTTCCTTAGATTGTCCAGTCTATACTCAGATTAGATCTTATTTTCAAAATATTTGTCACACTACCAACCTTTCTAACCTCTTAACTCGACAAAACTATGGTGATCTTTTTTTTTGTTTTCTAGTTTGTCTGTGACCTGCAGGACTAGCTTGTGGCTAAGAAACTGCGACTCAGGGGCATCTAAGCCGTCAAAATCACCCGAGGATCGCACCTGGCCTGAGCCACACCAACCCTTAACATGGCTAGATTTTTTGTCCCCACAGGTTTCAAACTGATGATTTTAACATCAGGGGGTGCCTTAACAACACACTCCATCACCGATTGTCCTACACCTCGGGGACGACAAAACTATGGTGATCTTGGAAAGCTTCTCTTAATGTTTTTCGAGCACCAAATAATTCAGTCTTAGTGGACGTTAATCATCATGATCATCATCATCAATATCCAAATTGAGACATCATGTAATACCTCATATTTTGAATTAAGCCAATAATAAGTAATAAATACTTGATGAGAAAAATAGATAAATGGTATTAAAATAATAATAAGTAATAATAATTAAAGTAATAAGGGTAGTAATAAATAATATTAACAAGTCCATTGGATGTAGCTTGTGTGGTTGGGAGGAATCATTGGTACCCTCCCCACCAAGGTTCAAATCCTTGGAGTGACATGTTGTGCTCTTAATGGGTCTATAAGATGCTCTTGTTGTTGAGCCCCCAACATTCAGAAAAATGCTCGGCCACCCCATGTTCGTAGATGAGTAAGATTTAATAACTTGATTACAAGTGGGGCCTATGCATGGATCTTTTTGTATTGATGGATATGAAGAATAAACATTTAATTGATATGGAGAAGGTAGTGACATATCTTTGGATTGAGAAATATTGAGAGGGAAGGAATATAATTTGGTGTAGGTTGTTGATTAAGGGCTCTGAGGCTCTTAGTTGTGTTGACAAAGAGATTGATTGGGAGGAGATTCTTCCCCCAGACTCAGTCATAGTTGGAGGGAGCTCAACAATTCTACATTCACTTGCATTATAAGAGAGTTAATCTTTGAAACTTCCAGGTATGATTCTCATAATTCATTCCTTATGTTGATTATGCAATACTTTTTTTTTTGTAAGTCAATGTAGAAATCTATATTACTTGTAGAAAATATGGTACAAAATGGGGATCTTGGTCTGCCTAAAAGGAAACCAGACTAGGGGACCCTTGCTACTGGTTTTGATAATCACTCTGGAGGTATATGGTTTGCCAAAAATTGGAAACCAAACCAGACCTCCCTTATCAAGTCTGAGATGCAAAGTCACAAAAGAGCTAACTAAAAGCTTCATTAAAACCCAAGTCTACTACAAAACTTAACTAGCCTTCTACATCATGGGAATAACTGCCATTAAAACTAACAAAGTTCAAAGACCTAAAACTAAGAGTCGTTACAACACCTGGGGGTGATCATCCCCCCCCCCCTCACTTGGCCCTTGTTGTCCTCCTTTGGGGGGACTATTTTGGTTTTCCTAACCTGGGTTGGTGCTCCTTGTCCATCCACATGTGTAATGTCCATATGATGGATGTATCTCAGGAAAAGGTGGAACTGTGCAACCAACCACTCCTGCTTGCTTTTTTTGTCCTTTTCTACCTCTACTAATAGTTGGATAATCGTTTCCAGACCACCAAGTCATCGTTGGATCTCTTCCAACATTGTTTTAATCTCCCGCTAGTCTTCCTATCTTGCCTCCTCCCGCTCAGATTTTACTTTTCCAATCAAAATCTTGGTGAGCCAAGTAGTCTCTACCATTTTATGGTAGAGGGTCTCCCTGGGACGCGTAGCCCCTAGGTCCGTCACCCAATCTGATTTCTGCGCCATCTCTCCCCACTCTTTTCCACTCCGATCCTCCTTAATTTCCTGTTCCCACTTGTTGACTACTGGTTTCCCCTTTGGTGAGCCCAACACATGGAAGGTGCTCTTTGCGTCTCTCACAGCCTGTTCAATCCTAGTTAAATGCCTTGATCTTTCCAGGATCTCCTTCCCCAAGGGGATTCTCTTTCTCTGCATGTGCTTCTGGCGTGCCATGTTTCTTTGTCTCCCTCAGACCCTACGCTAGCAGTTCTTCCTATTCTTCACTTCGCTCCTCTCCTCACCTACTCTACTCTTGAGGCTGTAGTGACCCTTACTCGTTAACACCTTCTGGATACACTCTTGTCTTCTGGCCTTCTTCTTATAGCATTTCCTCATTTGCGGGCCTGTACCTCCTACCAATTTTTTCCCGAGGTGGTGAGCAGGGATGATTTTAGGGGCTAAATTTCACTCATGGGCTAACTTTCCATGGTTTTTCCAGAAACAAGATTCGTTATTTTGAAAATGATTCACCCAAATTCTATAGGATAAAATTATTTTACTTTAAAAATCGCCAAAATTTTATAAAAACAATATAAAATACTTAGAAATCTGAGTATTTTTACAAAAATATCGCCAAACATTTATAATTGACATATGAAGGATTAGTAAGATTCGCCAAGGTTTCTACATTTTAAAATAAATTTTGATCCTTAAAATCATCCATGGTGGTGAGCTCGCCCTTCATTATTTGCTGGTAAGGTTGGGTTGCCCATGATGTTACGATCTCTTCCCTGGTCCTTTCCTCTACCATTACTCGCTTTGGATCCAGCTGTTCTTATCCTTGTACTTTTCTTGGGGGCCAGTGAATCTTCCCTGGTTATCACCATCTCCTCGTCCCTTAAATCGTTTTGAAAATCTGGCCCGCTGCCTCACCATTCTATCTTTCTTTCACCTCTAACCTTGTTAATGTATCGTACTACCTTTCATCTACCCACCTGTTGCCTATCATGTTCCCACATGATTGATCCAGATTTTATGAGCAGGAAAAAATAAATACATATTATTAAAATATGCTTGACACAGAATAACAAAGATACAGTAAAAGTGGTTTTCCATTCAATAGGGAAATAAGCTGAAACTGTAAAATGCAGCGGAAAACAAGCTTGTTGGAATGGTGGCAGCTTATCTATGAGAAGAGATGTGACGGTTGTGCTCATTTGAAAGAAGATGATATTACAATAAGGATTTGAAGGCCTTTTTACAATAAAAAGGAATGTCAAAAACCATAGACATCCAAAAACCTAACCCTAGGAGATGAAGCGCCAAAAGTCATGTGGGCCCCATTTGGGTAAGTTAGTACATCAACTTCTCGAGGTCGTAACGTTTGCATACGATCTCCGTTTTAGGCGCATAATAGCTCGTTGGAAAGGTATCGTCGAGGAGATTTATTTTGGGGGCTCAATTAGAGCCTATGACTATCATTGAGAAGATCTATCCCGTAAAACCTTCATTTAGGCCCTCAAAATGGCCCTGGAAGTTAAAAACTTCTAAAAATAGTAAATTTCCAAAATTGCCAGAAAACTATTTTGAGCGAGTTGGAAAAGGTGGGTGGCCATCGATATCCACCTGGATCAATGATAATTGGTGGCCAAGTGTTGTAACAATCATATTCTCCCTAGGTCCCACGTTAGTTCGAGAAGCCTCACGCCATCCTCGATGTGACCCTCATCTATGAAGCTGCCACCATGATCTCTTGCCGCCAGGTGGATGCAGTCCATTCTAAGTTGTCCCCTAGGAATTTTGGTCCAGGCCTCGTCTAGTTCCTATCCCTCCATGTTAACCCCCTCATTGGCTACCCTGTCCGCTAGCACATTTGTCGTCTTGTGAATCCATCAAAACTCTACCATGTTCAAGGTTCACAGATGCTCCTTGATTTTTTGAAGGGATTGTGCTAGACGCCGATGCCTTTGCACCTTTCCCACCTTGGTTCCATAATGGAGTTTGTTCGCAATTTTGATAAACATATTTGAATCTCCTTCCACGATGGCATTTTTCATACCTTCTCTACGCAAAATCTCTAGGCCAAGTTCCAGAGCTCCAAACTCCGTTGCGTTATTTGTTGAATTTCCTATGCTCCCAACATACAGACGAATGATTGTTCCTCCACTGTCTCTTCTTACTCCACTTGCTCCTGCCACCCCCAGATTTCCTTTCTCCGCCCCATCAAAATTTATTTTGAGGAAACCTTTCGGAGGAGGGGCCTAGGTACTAACTCCTGTCTGGATCTGTGGATCTCGGGCCACTGGTATGCTATAGTTCCATTCTTTCAGATAGAACAACTCCAAAATTTGGGAGTCTTGACCTGTGGTTTTATTTTTTGCATTGTTAAGGTTAAGGCTCCGCACTGTTTCTCTTATTTGAGTTACAATTGTGTCCTTTATCTGCTCTGTCGGTTGGATTTTATTCTTGAAAATTCGCCTGTTTCGTTCCTTCCAAATTTCCCATATAACCATCCCCGACGCCAGACCCCAACAAAGGTTCACCACCTCATTTTCATTGTACCTCTCTTTCTAATCTTTGATTGTCACTTTGATATCCCCCCTAAGCCGATTCGATTGGCGGTAAATACAGGCCACCCAATCCTAGATCTCGGTTGTATAGATGCATTTGTCGAGGAGATCATCCATTGACTCTCCCTTGACCTCACATAGGTGACACTGTGAGGGACCTATGAAACCTCTTTTTGTTAGGTTCTCCCAGGTCAGTATCCTCTTATGTAGGACTAACCATTCGAACATTTTGTTCTTTGGCCATTGGGGGCCCTTCCATATCCTCTCCTAGTGTGGCTCTAGGTTTTCTTGGTCTTGGCATACTATGTAATACATGGCCTCTTTTAGGTTGAATTAGCCTCCATTTTTTTTTCCCCACCTCAATTGGTCCTCTTCCTCTGAGACCCCAATTTTCCTTTTCCCCAATTCCTCCTCAACCTCTTTCGTCACCGTGTCGACTTGAGATCTATTTTGTGGGTTAAGTTTGTCCCAAATCCTCCACCTGGCGTTCCCCTCCCTTTGTTTCCAGTACTGATGGACTTTCATTTTTCCTTGCCTAATCATCTCATGTTTGAGCTCCTCCCTGTCCTGATTTTCCATTCTGGGTTCCTGTTGCCACGTGTCCTCCCAGAACCTCGTTGTTCTCCCATTCCTAACTTCCCAAAAGATGTGACTCTATATCCAGTTTTTATTTCTCCAAGCTAGATTCTAGATGGTTGACTCCTCCCTTGTGCCCATGAACCGGATCCGCTCCTGGTTGTTGACTTCTGGGGCGTATTTAGATTTCCATAGATTTAACCATGGTGCCGAGATTTCCTTTACCCATCTCCACCACAAAGTTTCCCCATATGCCTCATTGGTTACCTGTGGGTCCTGTAACCCAAGGTCCCCCTTGTTATTCAGTCTACATACCTTGTCCCATGCCACCAAGGCCCATTTATTTTTTTCCTTTGCTCCTCTCCATAGGAAATCTCTCTGGATGGCTTTGATTTTTTGTAGGATGCATTTGGGGGCTAGAAACACCAACATAAGAAACGTAGTGATTTCTTGTAGGATTGCTTTAGTAAGGATTATCCGTCTGACAAGGTTTATAGCTCTGTATGCCCAATTCTTTACCCTCTCCTGCAACTTGTTGATAAATCCTTCCCACGTTACATTCCTACACACCCTATCTGTCAGGGGTACTCCCAAATATTTCGTTGGGAGTGTTTTACGCTCAAACCCCAAAATGTTGGCTAGGTTCCTTTGGATTGCAGGATTGGTATTGAAAAAATAAATCATGGATTTGGAGTGATTTATTTTAGCTCCCAAGGCCTCTCTAAAATCCTCTAATATTTTTTTTATATGCCTTTGCTTGCTTTACCGCGGGGGTGTCATGGAGTAGGGTGTCATCCATGAACTGTTGGTGTGTTGAGGTCGGGCAATCTTCGAACAGTTTTAGGCCTTTTATTTGTCCTACGGCTGTTGTGTTTTTTATACTCCTGCTCATCCCTTCCATCATTAGAATGAACATGAAGGGGGATAGCGGATCCCCTTGTCTTATGCCTCTCGTTGGATAGAAAGCTTTGGTTGTGGCTCCATTGGCTAACAACGAGAATCTTGTTGTAGAAACTAGGTTGATGATCCATTTAATCCAATGTTGGTCGAACCCAAAAGCTTCCATCGTCTTCACCATACAGTGCCGACTTGTTTTGTCATAAGATTTCACCAAGTCCAGCTGGATTAACATCTACGCTTTCCTTTTGCTTTTCAGTGTGTGTATTATTTCATGGTCTTGTATGATATTATCTAGAATTTGTCTCCCTTCCACAAAGCCCGCATGTTCTTATGATATCAATGTTGGAAGGAGTGGTTTCAATCCATTAGCTATTACTTTGGAAATTATCTTATACAACACATTGCACAGAGCTATCGGCCTGTAATGATATGGAGTTCTTGCTTCATTTTCTTTTGGAATCAGAGTGATCATCGTGGAATTCAGTTCCTTCAGGATGGAGGATGAGCGTCTGGAGTCCTCCACTATACCATAAATACCATTCTTAACCACATCCCAACATGCTTTGAAAAATTCCACAGTGAAGCCATCTGGGACTAGGGCCTTTCCATTAGGCATCTCTTGGACCACTTGGTTGACTTCTTCCTTTGCTATGGGTCTACATAGGTTGAAATTATGTTCCTTTGTGAGCAACTTGGGGATGTGCCTAATTATCCTCTGGATGGCAGCGATCCTGTCCCGGTTGGGTTCTTTGGCTATCCCCTGGAAGTGTTTGACTAATGTATTTTTAGTGTCCTGGTGGGAGTCTCTTTCTATCCCATCATGATCCCGAATCTTCAAAATTTTATTATGAGATCTTCTCGCTATAGTTGTTCTTTGGAAGAACTTGGTATTCCTGTCCCCTTCCTTAAGCCACCTGATTCTGGATTTTTGTTGCCACATGGTCTCTTCTTGCGTACATATTGCTTACCAATCCTGGAGTAATTGGTTTTCTTATTTTTTCCTTTCCTCAGTATAACCCTCTTGGATGCATTGCTCTTGCAACTCTCCCATTCTGTCCTCGATCATTTTTTTCTCCTTGTCAATGTTCCCAAAAACTTCTCTATTCCACTCCTTAAGTATTTGATTTATGTACTTGAGTTTTTTGTGTAGTCTGAACATATTTGTCCCTTGTTTTGGGAGTTACTCCTACCACCATGTTTTGATGTTCTCCTTGAAGGTTGGGTGGTCGAACCAGAATTTCTCGAATATGAAGGACCTGTTCTTCAGTGTTGTCTAGAAGTTTTCCTCCAATTGCACTGGCCAATGATCTAATACCCCCCAGGGAAGGATACTACATTCCAATGCTAAACCCTACATAATGATGGATTTCGAGACTAGGAATCTGTCTAGCCTCGTGGCCACCTAGTGGTGTGATAGTCTTTTGTTATTCCATGTAAATTGACCATTTCTAGTCCTGATGTCCACTAGCTCCATTGTATCGATGAAGGTTGTGAATTCTTCTGCATCTCTGTCCAATCTCTGGTTGCCCCCTTTTTTCTCAGCCAAAGTAGTTATAATGTTGAAATCCCCAGCCAGAATCCAATGAAGGTTACTAGTGTGATCCTTTATATTTTCTAGGTCTAGAAGCATTTTTATTTTTTCCTCCAACGCCTAAGGTTCATACACATTTGTACAAAGGACCTCCTCTATGTTCCCGATCACTTGCATTTTAACAGATAACATGTGCCTAGTGGCTTCAGCAGAGAGTAGGTTCACCGATTATGGGTTCCACAGGGTGAGTATACCTCCCATCATGTTCTGACTCTCTACAATTAAAAACTTGTACTTACTCTAGTATTTGTTACCGATTATTTCCATTCTGTCCATATTGCATTTTGTCTCTTGTATGAAACAAATATCAGGTTGTTCCTTCCTCAATCTATTTTTAAGGATTTGTTGTTTTCTTGGGTTGTTCATGCCTCTTATATTCCAAGTAATAACCTTCATTTAAACATGTGGGGGGGATTTAGGAAAGAGATTTTTAATCTTACCTGAATTTATCAGTAGAGCTCCTAGTTCCTATAGGGCTACATTGTTTGATTTCCTCCCTTTCTTTTGTCTTGCCTACTTTGGTAAGTGTTGTGGTTGTCCATCTCTGGTTTTGATACCCAAGTTTCCTATTTCTCCATTGATGCACTTGATTCCTCTATTTTTTTCCTCCTCCATAAGAAGGAAAATGTATTGAATGTGGTCCAATTGCTCCATTGGTATATTGTCGACTCCCTGCCTCTTCCATTGTTCCAATATGTTCAGGAGGTCTATCCCTTCCCTTTCCACGATGTCTCTGAGGTTTTGGTCTTCTATTCCTACCTCACTTGGTGGAATTTTTGAATCTCCATATACCTCTTGCATTGGGGTATTTGTGTCTTCGCTTCCTCCTTCCATTGTGCTCTCGTTGCGTCCCTGATCTCCTTTGGTGTTTTGATTTTTTGTGGTCTCATGGGTTTCCTGTTCATTTATCTCCCTTGCTTTTGTTCTTTTATTCTCCTCTTCTTCCCCCTTTTTAGGGTTTACCCTTCCTTCTTCTATGTTCCTTTCTTCCAGGTTACTCCCTGTGGGGGGATTTCCTTGTCTCTTATTTCCCCTGCCTTTGTAATTCAGCCTCACAAATTTGTCCTCATCCTGCTGTTGTTTAGAGTTTTCCTGTTCCGGTTTTTTGTTTAGAGGGAATTCTCTTAGTAGGTTCCCATGTTAATGACACCTTATACATCGAAACAATATTTTCTCATAGTTTATATTTTGGATCCATTCCTCATCCCTGAACTCCAGATTGATGGCCTCTTAGAGAGCCCCTGAGACATCCATTTCTATACATATCTTCACATAGGATGTATACCTCCCTTTTAATGTTGCTTTCGACGTCTTAACATATTTTCCCAGCTTGTTCCATATAGCTTTGAAGGTGGACGACAACTAGTAATCTAACGGTAGGGAATAAATCCTAAGCCAGACTAGGACGTTTTGAAAAGTCTCCTTTTCTGGGGAGAATTTTTCCTTCCACAGCCACATGTACAACCCTACTGAGGCATGGGAATACAGTCCCCCCTCAAAGATTTTATCCTTATCCTCTAAGTTCATAAAAACTATTGTGAAGAAACCTTTCGATCCCAGGTGGAGCTCAAATTCTCCACTCGGCTTCCATTGGTATTTTATCTAACTGCGCAAAGTCTTTTCTCTGGGCCACAAGCCCATAAACTTGTAGATTAGGGCATGCGTCTTCATCTGATCCCTAAAGAGTTGGGTTTGGGGATATTCCAGGATAAATTTTGCGATTGACATTGTTTTTGGCTTGCACGGATTGTGCCCACCTACCCCACTAGGGTTAGCCATTTATGGCGTACTATTTTGGGCCTCCTTGGCCTCATCCCCCACTCGATCATTTTTTCCTTGGTTAACCTCTTTATTATTCTCTGTCCTTGATCCCGAGGTACCTGTCAGGGGGTTCTTAAATCCCACACTGCGTGGGCCTTTCCCTCTGTCCACCACTACCTGCTTGTAGGAGGGAGTCCCGCTCCCTCCCCCTCTGGTCACCATTCTGACCACTGCTTAAAATCTAACTGTCGAACCCTAGCCTTGAACCCCCGTCAGAGTTTGTTAGTCTCGATCTTTGTATTATGAAATACTAAAATGAAATGATAGCTACTATTATTATTTATAGATATCAATTGTGTATGCATCTTGATTTAACTGATTTGAGTATTATGCACAGTATCATAGTTTGGTGTTTGAACACTGAGGCCTTTATGGGAAATTAAATGATCATATATTCATTCATATTTAAGATATGCACTCCACCTAATATCTTATTGTTCAATATTTGTAAACGAGTTAGAATCGATTTTATTTTTATTGATTAAATAGGTCAGAGCTTCGTGTTCAAAAGCTTACTTCCCTTTGCATAGTACCATTTTCATCTCCTCTCTCCTTCTCCTCGTGCAACTAATCAAACTTGCTACAATTATTGTGTTAATTATATTAACCACCAGAAAATGCCTAAGAGGACCATCCCTATCACACATTTTGCATCTGCCTAGGTATAGGCTAAAGCTAAAGTACTACCCCAAGACCCTCCAAAAATATGCCATTTCTCAATATTCAAGTGCTTCCTTAGTTTTTCAATATCTTCAACTAGATCCCATGTAGTGTTGTCCTTTAAGCATGCTTGTGGGTTTCTTTTACCTAATTGAAAAGAATGATACGAAAAAAGTTAGGATCAAAGTATCTTCTTTCGCATCCACTTGTACTCTACTCTAGACTCCCCATGAACAAAATATAACTAGCTAATGAGAGGCTATGGTTGGTGTTGACGTGCAAGTTTTGGTAACATCAAATCAATGTATAATGAACTTTTTCTTTTGTTTTCCCTGAACATTTCAGAGATTTGAAGTGAATCCATGGGAAAACTGTTTGTGTATGTGGACATAATGTTCCAATCATCATGTATTGTACTTCTACATGATTTTCCTTACCTGGATTTCTCCTTGAACTCTCACTTGCAAGTGCTTGAGGGATGCGTTGCATGTCAACACCTTGTCCTCATCGTTTTCATGTCACCAACACATAGGGTAAAGAAAATTCAATTCGAGGAATATCTTGTAAACTTGGCAAACCAAGAGCGTAAACAACTTGAATTTAGAGCTATCAACCCTTTAGGGTTAGTTCCAATAATTGATGATGGTGGTTTCAAGCTTTTCGAGAGCCATGCAATTCTAAGGTACCTTGCTTGTGCATACCTAAGGGTTCTAGATACTTGGTCTCCCATTGATCTTTTGAAGAGAGCTAAGATTGATTATGTTTTTATTGGTATCATTCTGATTTGTGTCATGGTTTAGCTAGCTTGGTATTGAATCATGTTTAGCTCATGCATTGGGACTATCCCTAAACCCACAAGCAAATTCTTAATAAAAAATACTATTGAAATAATATCTTTGAAACTTGAAACAATACGACTCTCAAGAAATGGAGGATTTTTAACTTGCGGTTATTAGCCATCTATTGCAGATCTTAGTCTTGCTTGTGAAGCGATGCAACTAGAGTTGGTTGGTGAGAACAATTTGAGAGAACAAATTTTCAAAACTAAATTGATGCAATATATGTTCGCCATGTTCTAGTAACTTGTCACTTCAGATTAGCAAACCCTTGCATATAACATAAGACTATGAAGAATTAGCTGGGTTATGTTGTTTCTCATAATGTCAAATGGTAGAATTCAATCCTTGTATTGTTTTTTAACATCCTCTACCATTCATCTACTTAGATAATTAGTCCAAAGGGGACTCATGTAATCCTTTCAAAAATAGAATGTGAGTAAGTATTAGTTCTTGACTATGATGAAGAAGCTTACTCCTAACAAATTATTCCATGTTTATGTAAATGAACCCTCACCCTTGATTTTAATATTTTCTTGCAAAGTGTCAAAAGCTCGCTTGTGGCACTTCCCAGTTTCTAGAGCACACACTACTTTCCTCAATGGCATGTCCTCACCTTACAAGACATAATGCAATGACTTCATTGATGAAAGATTACACATTTAAAATATGATCCCAACTTGGTAATGAAACAACATAGAGGAATTTTGGCATCATAATTAAGTAGGAATACAAGCGCCATTAACTATAATTGCACGCTTTGGACATTTGAAAAACTGTTGCTAAGGAATTTCAATCAATGACCCTTTTCCCATGATATGCATTGAACATTAAAGCATAAAACTATTGGAACTAGACCTTTCCAACATCAAACCATAACAATGCCACTATAGGAATATTTCATGAATATCATAAGCCTTTTGTATAGATGTAACAATGACAAGAAAAATATATGCACCGACCCATTACAATTTACACTACTTGATCTTGTAGTTTATTTCACTATTGTTTTCACTTTGTTTTTTAAAATCACATTGCCAATCACATATTTTGAAATTAATCACCCCTCAAAAATTTCATTTAAGAGCTCACTTCTTTCTTTTGCCATGCCTTTCCTAAGAAAACTGTTAATAAGCATAGTGTACGTAACGTCATTGGGTGAAATATCCCTTTCCATAATTTCATCACAAAGCTTACATGCCCCTTGCATATCTCATTCGTTACATAGCCCTTGGATTATTGTTGTGTATGTAACGAAATTAGGAAGAAGAGTTGTTTTAACCATTTCTTCTAATAGCTTAAAAGGTCTCTACATATTGCCTTGCTTGGATTGTGTATCGATTAACACAATATTTGTAAATTCATCAAACTCTATATGCTTCCCTCTCATTTCATTCAAAATCTTGTTTGCTTCCTCCACTTGACCACTTTTTAAGAGTCCATCAATGATCATGTTATATGTTACAACATTTTGGTGCAATATTCTTTTCAATCATTTCATCACATAAGAGGAAAGCATCTACCATGTTCCCTTCCTTGCAATATCCATTAATTAAGGTATTGTATGAAAGCATCTACCATGTTGCCTTCCTTGCAATATCCATTAATTAAGGTATTGTATGTATTGTATGCAGTAAAATTAGGAACCAACGTTTTGTGTGTGATTTCCTTGTATAGTTCTCTTGCTTCTTGCATTTTACCTTGTGCAATAAGTCTACTAATGAGATAATTGTACGTAAATTTTATTGGTGCAAAACTTTTTTGAACCATTTCACCAAGGAACCCATAAGCCTCACCCATTTTGAGGTTCTTTCCCTGCTCAACAATCAATATATTATAAGTAATCTCATTAGGAGTCAGAACATTTTCCATCATTTCACTAAAGAGATCGATTGCTCGCTACATCTTACCTCCATCACAAAGATCGATGAGAGAATTATATCATAATTAGTTCTATATATTAATGAGTTATCTAATTATATATAACTTACAATATCTAAAGTTATAGCTGGATTTTGTAGAAGCTCGGGCCTTTGAATTTAGTATTTATTTCCATCTTCATAATTTGGGTGGTCATGAGACCAATCAACATTTTTGAACTTCTCATTGATATGATAATCATAATTTCTAAAAATAGAGTTTTGAACTTCTCATTGATATGATAATCATAATTTCTAAAAATAGAGGTTATTGAATGTATTTATTGTCACCTTTGCACAAATTTTGACTTTCATGGCCCAAATTTTGACTCTAATGGCCCTTTGTGTAGATTTATTAAAATTAATCTTAATTATGTCTTTCGACATTAAGTTTGAAAATTCTACACAATACTTAATTCTACACCATACTTAATCCCCTTGATATGGCTCACATTCTTGATATTGTATCCCTTTAATCACGTTTTCATAAAATATGGTTGATCATGTTAATAATTATTGGAATAAATATGATTTTGTTATAAATGGACGTTTTCATAAAATATGGTTGATCATGTTAATAATTATTGGAATAAATATGATTTTGTTATAAATGGAAGGTTTGTTTTACAAATATTAAAATTAATTATTCATTTGTTTTAATAATTATTAGAATAAATATGATTTTGTTATAAATGGAATGTTTGTTTTACAAATATTAAAATTAATTATTAATTTGTTTTAATAGACATTGTTTAATTTGACTTTCAGTGAAGGTAACATGAAAAGAAAAGGGGAAATCTTAATTGTTTTGATAATCTTTCAGATATCAATGATGTATGTCTATGATGGAAAATAGTAAATTATATATAAAGGGAACATTTTGTAATACATTGTAGAATATTTTTCAACTTTTGTTCAACTATGATCAATTTTTTTTTTAATGATTCTTCTTTATAAAAGTTAAATAGTAGTATAATTAACGTAACAAATAACAAAATTATTGTATTATGGATTTTTATTTTTTTCAGTTGCATCGAGTTTTATTTTATCATATGCATGCATTATTAATTTTCTCTCTATATATAAGAAAATGAAAAAGAAAGTTTTTATGAGTGAGTTATTGCTTGATTCTTTGATGAAGGAAAATTAAGTCACTACATTTCCCCTCTCGAAGGAAAAGAACAAGCCTTCATTACTAGAAGGTAACAACTAGACCCCTAAAAAATTATATCGAAATCCAAAAAATAAGCACTTCTATAAAATCCAAATGTTGGGATCCTTGTTAGGGTGTAATGGGGCTGAAGGGCCCATTAGACTAATAATAATGGACATCATTCAATATAAGGTGGACTAGCTCCACTATGCTTATTATTATTAAATAAGGTCCACTATGATAGTTAGTATTGAATAAATGTAATGTGGTCTCATTAAGGTAGGTCCACTAGGTAGTTAGGAGTTTGTTATGATTAAGTCTCTCTTGTTATCTACAAATAAAGATGGAGTCCTCCTTATGAGATGCGTGGAAGAAT
Organism: Picea engelmannii; assembly: GCA_009831015.1. Lineage (NCBI taxonomy): Eukaryota > Viridiplantae > Streptophyta > Pinopsida > Pinales > Pinaceae > Picea > Picea engelmannii. Next base: position 127,029 of record ML807448.1, read on the forward strand.
ATTATATTTGGAGCTCATCTCTTTGAGAGGTTGCTCTACATTAAGAGGCAAGTGAATATGAGTGGATTCCTTCCATAAAAGGATCACTATAAGGTGTTTCCCTACCTTAAGGGTTTTTTATATTTATTTCTTGGGATAAGGATAATATCAAGTGGTATTGCAACTCTTTCTTGGGCCCAAAAGATATATTTTTTTATTTTTTATTTTTAATTTTTAATTTTTTAAAAACATTTTTAGATGATATTTTATAGGTTTTTAAAGGGAAAAAGAAGGACACAACACTCAGATCAATTTCCGAGTCTTTTAAATAAAAAATTGAAGAAACTAGTTGTAGATATTAGTTCCTCTCATAAAAGCACCCAAGTTAAAAAACAATGTCCAAATCAGTGCTCCAGAAGTGAAGATATTGTTGATTTAAATTTAGTTTTTTTGTGATGGCCACAAAGATTGCAGAGCAAATATATTTTGATAGGGTACTCAAATTTCCGCCAAACTAATGCCATTGGAAAGAGAATTTTTGGGGCTTTCGTTTGGCATATTATATGATATACTTTCGATAAATATTGAGTGCACTCTAACCCTTACAAATTTCTTCTCTCAATACCCTATCTCTCATAGTTACAATGGTTTATAGCATTTTATAAGGATATATTAGCTCCCTTCATTGAGGAATATCTAGTGATACATGCAAATTATGCGGTAAATGAAAATTATGTGGAAGAAGCCCCTCATATTAGTTTTCTTGAAGATGTTATGGATTATAAAGAGCATATGAAACAATGGTTACACAACGTAAAAACAATTCCAACCCCTTGAAGGAGTTTGTATAGTGTGACTCCAAATGGAGCACCCAATACAAAAAATATAGGAAACCTATGAAGCAATCTGAAGGACGAAAGTTTGGAGTGATATTGAATATGAGTATAAAAGTGACATATGCTATGGTTGATATTATTTAGATAAGGCTTGTGATGAACAATAGATGGAAATTTGTAATTTTTGGGAAAATAACTACTTTCAACTTGTATTTGATGACTCTACTCCACCTTATGTAGAGAACATTGTTGCAAGAAGTCACGAGCCAATTATGACTACCAAATTTCAATATGCCTATTCTCTAGTAGTAGTGTGCCTTTCAGGTCCACATATGACCTTTTGCACTTATGTGGACAATTTTTTGGATATGACTAGATTTATATATTTGGATCCACATGACTATGTAGGAATTTGGAGCACCATTCTCAATGAGGTATTGATCTCATTTATATTCAGTGGGGAGTCAACATGAGCTCTTGGACATGTTCATCATGTTAACTAGCACTTGTACATGAGACCCTAGTTTCCTGGCTTACTTCCGCATTGCAGTCAACACTCATCCATGGGACATTGGTTTATGGTTGTATCTCCTTACAACAAACATTGAGGGCAATGATTTTCTAAGTAGGGTGGAGTGTCGGGATCCTCCCTAAGGGTGTAATGGGGGGTAGAAGGGCCCACTAGAGTAATAATAGTGGAGTCCATTCAATGTAAGGTGGACTAGGTCCACTATGTTTTCATTTATTAAATACGACCCACTATGGTAGTTAGTATTTAATAAATGTAATGTGGCCTCATTAAAGAAGGTCAACTAGGTAGTTAGGAGGTTGCTATAATTAGTGTTCTCTTGTTAGTTATAAATAATGATGGAATCCTCCTTATGAGATGTGTGGAAGAATATTATATTTAGAGCTTAGCTCATTGAGGGGCTACCCTACCTTAAGAAGCAAGTGAACATGAGTGGATTTCTTTCCTAAAAGGATAATTGTAAGGTGTTTCCCTGCCTTAAGGGTTCTTGATATTAATATCTCGTGGAACATTTATGATATCTTTTTTGTGATTGATTTTCTTGGGCTAAGGATCATGACACCAACCTTAAATTTTATGTTCTTAAAAAATTCTCTACAAGCATCATAATCATGAAGATGATTCATAGCCTTCAATGCATACAATATACTATTTTGTACATTCAAGGGGGAGGAAACTGTGGAACATTTCAACCCACCACATGAGAAAAAAGAAGAAGTTGTGTTAGCAATTGTACCAATACATATAAATATTAAATGTAAAATAAATAAATAAATGATTAAATATTTATCATCCATGCATATTTTTCCCATACCCTCGGTTTATCAGTGATTCACCTCTTTTTCTTTCTAATAACATCGACATTAAATTTTATGTTCGTAAAAAAATCTCTACAAACATCATAATCATGGAGATGTTTCATAGCCTTCAATACATACAATAGACTATGTTATACATTCAAGGGGGAGGGAAACTATGGAACATTTCAACCCACCACATGATAAAAAAGAAATAAGTTGTATTAATAAATGTACCAATACATAGAAACATTAAATGAAAAAAAAACAAAACAATTAATAAATAATTAAATATTTATCATCATGCCTATTTTTCCCATACCCCTTGATTTATGAGTGACGAGCCTCCTCTTCTTTCTAATATCCATAAATATTTATAGAATGAGAAAAACATAGTATAATTGTATACTTATTCATGTTAGTCAATACATTGTCACCTAACCAAAATATGTATGTAACATTGAAACTAAATATGTATGAAACATTGAACCAATTATTACTTAATTTATCCATTTGTTGTCATGGGATTGGCTTGGCTCCCAAATCTTGTGCACCTTCTTTAGTGTTCACAACTACTACCAATGCCTTGTAAACTTTCTCTTTGATCCTTTAGGGCCATGATTCCACCTTTTTACTGTGTGAGGTGGAATCATTTGTCCAATGAAACCACTTCCACATCACTTTCAACAATAATTGCAAATTGAATTCAAGACTATGATAAAGATAACACATTTCTTTCACTACTTGTTCATATATTCCTACTTTTGTTTATTGTAAGGTTTTTGAATTTTTTTCTAAAACTTCCTCCTAATGAGTCAACTCAATTCTCTATGAAACTTCTAAACATGCTCATTTATTTTGCTCACTTGTCCATGAATCACTTACAATTTAGAGGCTTCATAAATATTGTCAGGGAAATACTAATTTTTTTGGGTTGATTTTCCTTGTTGGCAAGAATTGTTGTCCTCACTCGCTTCCCCTACAAAGAATCGTTTTCATTGTATTTGGAAAAATACTATTATAATTTAATTTTAATTTTAATTTTTAATTAATTTTTCTTTTTGAATTGGGAAAAAATGCATTGCATTTCTACCACTTCTTACATGATTATTTTCGAGGCTCAACCACTAAAATGGGATTGGGAGTTGGTTTAAAAACTCCCATCGTGATAGAATTACCATGAGCTACTAAATTTTCCTTCAATACCTCTATATTTTTTTGTAAAAATCCTATCTCATTAGTTACTTTTTTTCATTTTTTTGTTGCCAACTCTTTATATATATATATATATATATATATATATATATATATATATATATATATATATATATATTTATTTATTTATTTTTTCAGAGAAGCTGGTAGATTTTATTCATTAAAAAGGCGTGGTCAAGACCACTTAGTATAAAAAGAGAGCCAGATATCGTAACAAAATTCTAGCTCTGTTAGAGCTTTTAGCGACCAAAATTCAGACCTTCTACTAAGTCTTAGCCAATATCTAATATTACTACTATGCTGGACTGAATGTATTCAGTAAAAGATACTGTTAATACAAACTGAAAAACAAAACATACTCAAGGATTTGGAGCTTAAGTTTGTCTACTGTCATTGCCTAACTTGTCCATGTCCTCAGTAGACTCCAATGGGACATTTAAATCTAGAATATGCGTCATCTCTGAAGTTGCCATGCTATCTACCATCTCACCATGGAGAGAATTACCAGAAGCCACATCCCTCAAAGCCAACTGATATTTCAATGATTTTGGTTGACTTCTCAAAGTGTCCACTTCATCTTGAAGATGACCAATCATAGTTCTATGTTGAACCAAAGTGTCTAATGCAAATGTAAGAGTTGAAATGAATGAACTGACCCAAATGACCAAACATTGTCACTCCTCAAGCTTAGTTTCCTCTATGACCTCCATGTCATTCCAACCATTGTTTTGTGAGTCCACAGTGCTCCAATTGCCCAAATTGACCAACAATTGAGCACACAGAGCACCTAAAAATAAAAATGCAGGTCCCCCTTTCGAATTTTGGAAAATCCCGCTTACTTCAAGCAATAATACTCCAGAAATAGTCACCAAAATGAGGAGGACAAAAGTTTCAAAATCACGATCAAGCATCAGAATTATGAAATGCACAAAGGGAGTAGTCAAGAATCTACTACCCAATAGGATCGATCCAGACACAAAGCGCACCAAACATACCCCTAATCTAACCTCTAAAAAGCCAAGAAGTAGAATTCCCAACGAGACTTCACCCTCTTCATTAATAGCAAGATAATTGATTCTTGAATGAGTAATACAAATACTTTGTACCTTCAAATCCATGGCTAGATAACGTCCCACGGGGTGGCCATGCTAAATCGGGTTATTGCTGATGTCGCCTCCCAAATGTTTCCATTGGAATTGTACTTTCCCTTTTTCTCCATATAGTTCCATAATGGCAGTACCCCTCTCTTGAATAAGATCCAGCGAATTGGGAACGAAAATGAATTAGGAGCGTACAATATTTTGATTGCGACGATTCCACCCACGAGCCAACACTAATCTCCCACTTAGCTTAATCAAAGATCACATGTGATTGAAATTCTCTACATGACCAGGTAATATCAAATGCATGATGCCATCATGCAGAAGGTAGAGGAATTGCACGTGTTCAAGGTGGACCGTACCCGTAAGCAACATCATAGCTACGGGGGGTTAAAAATACTCTCTACTCCTTCAAACCCCATAAGCCCATGGGATAATCTGGTGGCTTTGTCCACCATTGCGTCAACTTCTGAGTTATGATGACGATAAATATGATAGAAATGAACCTTGAGACCAAGCAAGGAGTGCCTTATACGCTCAATTAGGTTTTTCAATCCTATGTCTTTTGAAGGGAATCTTGATACAAAATATCTAATTGTATTTTTGGAATCACATGCAATGTACAGATTGGAGATTCGCCTCTACTTTTCCAATTGCACCCCTTGGTATACTGCATATACTTTAGCCCTGTTATTATAGGTGATAGCAATATTCCAATAAAAGTCCAGTTCACAGTTTCCTCTAGGGTCATAAAGTACCCCGCCCACACCTGCCTCCCCTAGATTTCCTTTTGATGCCCCATCAAAACACAAGGTATAACTATAATGAGAAGACAACCAAGAATGAAAGTCCAAATAAGGGGAATGATTTCGCTAGCCTGAGATTTGGTGGGCCTTGACACAACTTATAAAAGTTATATTAATTCATGACATCCAGGATTCTTTGACTTGATCCAAGGTCTATTGCTAATCTAACCTAATTATTTTTGTGTTGAAGTATTCCACCATTAACCCCAAGGAATGTGATGCGAAAAAACTTGGCAAGGTATGTTGATTTTTGAAGATAACTCTGTTTCTAGAAAGCCAAATTTGCTAACATACATATTTGGGAGAATCCTTCCACACCCTTTGAAACAATGCCTTACCATGAAAGGATCCCTGATAGTAGATCCCCCACTTTCCCAACAAAGTTTTGCAATTGGAGGGCCATGCAATCAAATGCAATAATTCCTCATATACCAAATTCCAAACCTATTTGGAAAATTCACACTCTGGAAATAGATGTTGAGATGTCTCCAAATTTTCTCGCATAAAGCACAACGAAAGGGCCCCTGAAACCCTCTTTTGATCTAGTTTTCCCCTGTAAGAAGCTTAGCTTGAGATAGTGTCCAACAAAAAATGTTTATTTTTGGTAGCCCATCATTATTCCATGCATTCCTCCACTTAGTAGATCTTTTTGGAATAGACGTTTGCAACAAAAAAGCCTTGTATCCTTCCTTGACTGAGTAACCAACCGCACCCTAGCCTCTGCAATCCTGAGCCTACAAGTTTACCAGGGTGACCCCTTTGAGAACTAGAAGAAGGTTCTCGACTTGATGGAAAAGGTGAGGGGGGATATTTCTCAGATTCCAATGCCACCAATCCCCATTTGAATTCCACACAAAGATATCAAATAACGAAAAACTTGTGTTGAGTGTACAACCACTGCCTACGTGCTTCAAATGAGGGATCTTGACAAAGAGGACACGATCCAAGAATCCCATCATTCCAGATGTCAATGAGCTTCCCATTTCATAAAACCCAAAAAAGAGAGAGTTGCATATGGGAAATGGATGCCCAAAGAAGCTTCCAGATAGGGGAGCTCGCCTGCTTTCTAGGAGGAGCATCAAGACATCTTCTCCTATCCACTTCGAAGTTTTTCTTCATCAAGGATTTTTTCCACCATTCATTTTTCCCCATCACCATTATCCATAAAAATTTTGTGCCAAGCGCGATATTTACCAATTCAGGATCTTTGACCCCAATCCCCCCATGATCCTTAGGGGACCTGACCAGATTCCAATTCACCAAATGAAGTTTGTTAGTATTTGATTTTCCTCCTTCCATAAGAATTTTCAAATGGCCTGAGCTAGACCTTTTTTAATTCCCATGGGGGACAATAGAGATAAAAATTGATAGACAGGCAACGATGACAACACCGATTTGATGAGAACTAATTAGCCTACTGGATTCAACCAATAAGCTCCCTAGATTTCAAATTTTTCTTTAATTTTCTGCAAAATAATATGCCAAGATTCACTTGGAAGTGATTTCAAACATATCGACATGCCCAAATATTGTTTCCAATGGTCGGAGAATGGAAATTGAAGGATATGGGAAATACCCATTAGAGTATGAGAATTTATATTCTAGGAATAGATTTGGATCTTATTTTTATTTATGATACCTCCAGATATTTGAGTGAATTGATCCAACACTAGTTTTAAACGCCTAGTAATGATTCTATAGGCTCCTCCCATCGACAAGGTATCATCAAAAAAATGCGAATGATTGACTCTCTCCCCCCCCCCTAGCTAAGAACAACCCTGGGATTTCTCCTAAACATCACTCTCGTTATAATCTTCTATTGAGAGATTCATCTATAAGAACATATAGTAGGGGGGAGAGAGGGAAATCCTGTCTCAACCCCTTAGCTGCTTTAAAGAATGGAGCAGGACTGCCATTAACCAAAGGAGCAATCTAAGGAGTATTGATACGAGCTCCAATCCAAGATATGAAGTTCTGATTAAATCCAAATTGCTTCAAAATCGCCTTAAGAAAACTATGCTTGACTCTGTCAAAGGAATTTTCGATATCAATTTTTATAACCATCCCTTTTACCCACGTCTATAACTAGAATGAATAGCCTCTTGAACCATAATTATGTTGTCCCAATTTTTTCTATTTTCCACAAAACCTCCTTGATTAGGAAGGACCAAAGAGATTAGAAAAGGTTTTAGCCTATTTTCTATGATCTTTTCCATGCTTTTATATGAGACATTACAAAGAGATCGAACGAAATCAATCAAATGTAGAGGCATTTTTTTCCTTTGGAATTAAGGCTAAAAAGGAGGAGTTTGTGGCTCCCCCCCAACCGAGATGATTTGTGCACATATTGGAGCATCCAAATGAGATCAAACTCGATAATGGACCATTACATTTTATAAAAATGTATAGTAAATCCATATGGGCCCAGAGCCTTGTCAGGATTGAATTGATTAATAGCTGCTACAATCTCCTCTTCTGAAAATGGCTTGTTCAGTTATATATTATCTTCCTCTTTAATCTTCGAGGGTAAGTGAGATAACAATTTCTCACATAACACCTAGTCCATCTCACCCTATTCAAAGTAGAGCTTGTTGTAATGTGATTTGGTCAGAATTTTGATCTCCTCAAAGGAGGAAACCACTTCACCAAACTGTGTCTTTATCTCCTCCACCATATTTCTCCATTGCCTAGATTTGGATTGTTTATGGAAGAAAGAAGTATTTTTATCCCTATCTTGCAGCCACAAACATCTCGACTTCAATCTCCAAGTGGAATCTTCCTCTTTCAAGGATTTTATATATTTTAGATAGGCAACCTATTCTTGCTTTAAGAGTTTTGGTAACACTTCATGACTTTCAATCATGTTTTGTATTTCTTCCAATCTCGTTTGGTTCTCAAATACTGATATATTCAAAGGGCCGGTTAAATATTTAACCCATTGTTTTAATGCACCTTTGGTTAATTTAATTTTTTGTTCCCAAATATAAATAGGGGAACCAAAACTCCATTGATTCCAGGTACAAGAAATAAGGGGGAAAAATATGACTTTTTCAACCATAGGGGATTAAATATAAAAGGGATTGTTGGAATTACTAAGACAACTGAGGGGGGGTGGTGAATCAGTTGTTACTATGTTTAAACAATTTTATACCTATTAAAATATTATTAACCTTCTCCAAGTGATCATCAAGATTATGCAAGACATGAACAACATAAATAACAAGCATCAATCACACATATGATATACACATAGATAGATATTCATGAGGAAACCCATAAAGGGGTAAAACCTCTTCTTCTTCGAATGATAGGAAATCTTTTAAGTTCTGTACATCATCTTTATTTGAGCACCCACTCAAAATGAGGCTACAACCTCTTCTTTAACAAGCTGCAACTTGCTGAGAGAACCAATTCTCTGGTTTCTCTAGCACCCACTAGAAGGAAGCACCAACTCCCTGAGTGTTCCAACACCAATTGGATGGAAGCACCAACTTCCAGTCACACAGGCACCAACCTGTATAACAGAGAACAATGGTTCTCCCTTGCACCACCCTACCACCCTGGTTTTTCTAGCTGCAACCAAATGGAAGCTACAACTCCCTGTGTTCCAGCATCCAATTGAAACTCTGAGGACAACAATCCTCCCTAGCACCACCCTACCACCCTGAGAGATAAAACTTTACTTACTTGCTCTATCTCTGATATGGTCTCTTACAGCTCCATGTCTCCTCTGCCTTCTTCAACTTCTATGCTCTGTTATTTTTCATCCTCTGCTCTGCATCTCTGATCTTCTCTCGAGATCATGCACCACATCTCCTGCTACACACATGCCTCAATGTCGAAAAATCATCTCTCTTTTTCGTTCTTCTTCACTTTCTCGCACCCAGTCCTCTTCATGATCATCATATGAACTCTTCATCTTATCTGGCGATTATTTTGAGTCCGTTCATCATTAGTGGCCATTATCCCAAGATTCTTTGGCTTCTCTGGCAATTATCCTAAACCTATTCATCACTAGCGGGTGTTATCCTGAGATTATTTTGGCTTCTCTAGCAATCACAACTCTTCATCATCTCTGGTAACTACATTCAGTCTTTTTTGGCTTCTTTGGCTTATAAGCCCCTTCCTTCACGTGACCACCGGCGGTGACCAAACGCCTATTCAAAAGGTGCTTCCCAATCTCGGTCTGGTGAGTGCTATCCCTGTTTCTTGATATGACCTTGGGCGATGAACTAATGTGACCATGCGATTGCAGGTGCGTCCAAAGGTGCTTTAAAACAAACTACTTTTCACCCCACAATTCACCTTGAGCCTCCACATGTTCTTTCTCCAAAACCGTGGTTTTGATTGCGGCCCGCCTTCAACTTTTTAAAGTTTGCACATTTTCAATCCCTGCAATTTGACGGGACCGTCGATCTTACGATATTGATGGTGATTCTGAGCGGACGGTTTAGATTTGTTCTTTCATGATCTGTGGATTAGATCTAACCTCCCTAAATCAACGACTGTGATTTTCTTTGTGATCCGGGCTCTGGGAGTTTCAAATCTCAAACCTTGCTTTTCTCGGTACGCCAATCTTTTGGAGTTGATGATCTGCAGACACATGTCCTTCTCAATCGACGACTCTCCCTCCACTTCAGGAATTTGGCCTTTCAACCAGATCGATGGTTCTGTGACCCCTTCCTCTATCAATGGTCGAGATCTCCTTCGGGTCTCTAGACTTCTAAAATCTCAAATCTCAAACTTACGCTCTGGATTAGACGGCCCAGATTCACTTCGCACGATCCAATGCTTGAGATCTTCTTCAAATGATCTGACAACTGAGATGTACTACAGATGATTCGACGGTCGAGAATGTATTTCGGCTCTCCAGGTCTCTGGGAATTTCGACATTCAAACTGACACTCTAGATCAGACGGCCCAGATTCACTTCGAACGATTTGATGCTTGAGATCTTCTTCGTATGATATGACGACTAAGATTTACTTCGGGTGATCCGACGATCGATACGTCTTTTCTAGATCAGACAACCTAGATTCACTTTGGACGATCTGACACTTGAGATCTGCTTCAGACGATCTGATGGTCGAGAATTTATTTCGGCTCTTCGGCTCTCTGGGCTTCGGGAATTTCAAATCTCAAACTGAAACTCTCAAAGTGTTTTTTCTAGAGCGTAACCTCCTCACATCTTTAGACCCAAAAAAATTGTTGTTCGTTTGATCAAGATCTCAGATCAATGGCTGGATCTGTTTGTGATGCATATTTTCCTTGGATTAAATCCAACGACTCTCCATATTCGCTTATCCTATCCTTCCACTTAATTTGATCCGATGGCTGATGGAGATTCAGATAATCAAATTCTCAAACCTTGTGCCCTGTTTATCTTATCCTTCCACTTAAGGTGATTCGACGACTGGTGGATATTCAGGTGATCGAGATCTCAGATCTCATCCCTTGCTTATCCTGTCCTTCCACTAATTCAATCTAACGATTGACGGATATTCAGGTGATCGAGATCTCAGATCTCAACCCTTTCTTATATTGTCCTTCCACTAATTCAATCCGAGGACTGACGGATATTCGGGTGATCGAGATCTCAGATCTCAGCCCTTTCTTATCCTGTCCTTCCACTAATTAATTCCGATGATTGATGTGGTCTGCCAACTTGGTTTGCCACATATCCTTGTAGACATGGTATTCTAACGTGGTTCTCCCTGATCTAACGGTCATCACATTTTCTCCAGATTTGATGGTCCTTATTCATTTCGGATTTCGGGCTTCAGATAATTCAAATTTCAAGTTGCCAATTCTTTCGAAGAGAGATTCCCTGAACAATAACCTCCTCGCAACTTTTGATGTGAACCAGATGTTTTTTTTCGATCATGTTCTTGGATCGGTGGCTCGATCTATCTTCGATGCTTATCTTCTGGCTTATCCTGTCCTTCCACTTAAAAGCGATCCAATGACTATCGGGTATTCGAATTCTCAAATGTCTTGGTTTGTCCTATGGAGATGTGATCTTGATCACGTTTCTATACTACGCTTTCCATTCTGAGCTTTGATCTTTGTTTTCCATCGACGTTGTTGTTTTTTCCATCAATGACAAGCACACGCTTTCCTGTAAAACATGCCAACAATCTCCCCCTTTGGCATTGATGGAAACCCTAAAAGGCTTCTTAGATCTCCAACTATAGCATCCAGACCACACCTTCTTCTCCCCCTTTGACATCAATGTCAAAGAAAACATAGAGTGGCTTTGTGCTCCCCCTGATCGGATATACTAGGAGCAATCTCCCCCTAATCAGATAGACTATTTTAGTTGCATAATAGGGTCACGCCCAACTTCTGGCATAGATACTCAAACTGAGCCTTTGCAAGCGGTTTAGTGAAGATATCAACAATCTGATCTTTGGATGGAATATAATGCAAAGAAACAACAATTTTGGTCACCTGTTCCCTCAAGAAGTGATACTTGATGGGTATATGCTTGGTCTTGGAGTGAAATACAAGATTCTTTGACACACTAATTGCACTAGTATTATCAAAATGAATTGAGATTGATGCAGTATAATTTACCTCCAAGTCTGCAAGTCTCTGAATCGTCCACAATACTTGGGTGCAACAAGTGGCAGCTGCAATGTATTCAACTTCTGTAGTTTATAAGGAAACATAACCTTGCTTCTTTCTCAACCATGCTACAAGGGAATCTCCTAAGAAGAAAGCACCTCCACTCGTGCTTTTCCTTTCATCCACACAGTTAGCCCAATCAACATCTGAATAGACTGATAGTTGAAAATTTTGATTCCTAGGATACCATAGGCCATATTTCATCGTTCCTTTCAAATATTTGAATATTCATTTGACAGCTATAAAATGACTCTATTTTGGTGCAGACTGATACCTTCCTACCATTCCAACAACATGCATTATGTCTGGACGAGATGCTGTGATGTACAACAGGCTGCCTATCATAGACCTATATGAACTTTGATCAACATAAGGTGAGTCATCATCCTTGCTTAGCTTGCATTCAGTGACCATAGGTGTGCTCACATGTGTAGAATCTTCCATTTGAAACCTTTTCAATATTTCTCTTAGATATTTCTCCTGAGAAAGAAATATTCCTTTAGACCTCTGAGTAATTTGCAGACCAAGAAAAAATGACAGTTCCCCTATCATAGACATTTCAAATTCAGACTGCATGGAGGAAGCAAACCATTGTACCAATGAAGCATTATTACTTTTGAAGATGATGTTATATACATAGACCAACACAATGAGCAAATCATTATCCTCTATTTTGATATATAGATTACTGTCAACTGTTCCTCTCTTGAACCCTTTGTCTTGAAGATACTTATCTAGTCTATAGTACCAGGCACGAGGATCTTGTTTCAACCCATATAAGGTTTTCTTCATATTGCAGACAAAGTCAGGGTTATCTGGTAGTTGGAAACCTTCTGGTTGTTCCATATAGACTTCTTCTTTTAGATCTCCATTTAGAAAATCTAACTTGACATCCATTTGATAGACTTTAAACTTCTTATGACAAGCATAGGCAAGAAACATTCGAATAGCTTCTAATCTTGCTACGGGTGCAAATGTTTCATCAAAATCCAGTCCTTCTATTTGAGCATACCCTTTGCATACCAATCTAGCCTTATTTCTTACAATATTTCCTTTCTCATTCATTTTATTCTTAAACACCCATTTGGAGCCAATTACATTCTTATCTGCAGGTCTAGGAACAAGCTCCCAAGTATTGTTCTTCTCAATTTGATCCAGTTCCTCATTCATTGATTTTAACCAATTTACATCTTTATTGGCTTCATTAAAGTTCTCGGGTTCCACCATGGATATGAAGGCTATATGTGATTTCTCAGTGTCCTTGATTATCCTTCTCCTGGTTTGTAAACCTTTGTCTTTTTCACCAATTATCTGACTTGCAGGATGATTCTTTTGAGTAATTCTGGAGGAAGGATTTGATGTTGTTTGCTGATTTGAGTCTGCCTGAGTATTTGTATATTCATCTGACTCAGAGTCTTCTCTTTTTGATTCTTGGACCGGTTCATCTTCAATTTCAACTATATCCTCTGTTGTTGATTCAACACTACTTACATCTCGTACAAGGATTTCTTCATCAACCTTTATGTTAATACAATCGGCCAATTTATGTAGTCTCTTATTATAGCATATGTATCCTTTACTGTTTGTAGCATAACCTAAGAAGATACCTTCATCAGCCCTGTCATCATATTTTCCAAGGTTTTCATTATTATTATTTATGTATGTAACACACCCACTATCATAATTTTAAAATTTTTGGGTTAATCTCCCATACAGGAGAAATCTCCACAAACCCGTATTAGCGAAATGCCAATCCCTGACTCTATACCAGGATTCGGGGTTCCTTCTATCGAGGTTTGGCGCCTTTCAATGTCATGGTGCACCAGTCCTCTGGATTCTCGACGCGCCTTTACACTGGCTAGCCCCCTTGGCTATACCATGGTTCATATGACCACTTACCATATGACTGCAACCGTGTAACCTCCCATCGGGGTTTCGGATTTTACGATGACACAACACACCTATACCCGGGACTTGCGATGTCCCGATCCCCGATTCTCTCTGGATGCTCGACACGTGTCCCTTGGATCAAGGGCTTATAATGGTGTCGGGAATTCTCATATCACGGTTTCGTAATGCAAGGGTTTCATGTCTTTGAAATCCCCGATACGCCGATTCCCGATATGCCGAACTCCGACTTTCTGAGATCTCTCGCCACGCATCCTCGCTGATGGACGGTGCTGATCCCGTCGGGAAATCGCGGATCGCGGTTTCCTGTTGCACAATTTCCTTACCATCGAAAACTCCGATGAGCAGAACGCCGACGGCGCCCGATCCTTTGCCACCTGTCCTCGCAGACGGACG
>ML807448.1:141321-173445 GCA_009831015.1 Picea engelmannii
TAAAATTTCATAATGTTATTTACATTCATCGACCTTCTTCATAAGGTCCATTTACAGCACATATTCATGCTTATGAGTTTTGCCATAGTCCTTGGCCAGTTCAGTTATATTTACAATCTGGGGGAAACAGGGTGTTACAATGTAGCACTTACTCCCAAAGACTTTGAAGTGTTTGATTGAAGTAGGTCTTCCATACCACAATTCATAAGGTGCCTTATCACTGTGTGGTGTGAGCTGGGATTTGTTAAGAACATGGACTGCTGTGTGTATTGCTTCTACCCAGTAGGTTTGACCAATGTTCTTCTCATTCATCATTGACTTGTCCATTTGTTGAACTGTTCTATTTTGCCTCTCAACTACTCCATTTTGCTATGGAGTTCCTAGGATTGTGTATTCTCTCTTGATCCCATGTTTATTACATAATTCCTTGAAATCACTTGACATAAATTCTCTTCCTCTGTCTGATCTTATGGCCTTTAACCGGTTTCCTGTTTGATTCTCAGTTAAAGCCTTAAATATTTTAAATTTCTCAAATGCTTTAGCTTTTTCTTTGAGAAAAGAAACCCAAGTGATTCTGGAGTAATCATCAATGATCAACATGAAGTAGTTTTCCTTCCCCATGCATTCCTGACTTGGTGGTCCACATAAATCCATATGAACTAATTGGAGTGGTTTCTCTGTTGAAGTAGAGCTCTTGGATTTAAACTGTGTCCTGGTTAGCTTTCCTACTTGGCAGGGTTTACACACAAAATCTTGTGGCTTTGATATTCTTGGAAGATCTTTTACTGCCTCAAGATTTTTGAGCTTGATTAAGTGGTCAAAGTTTAGATGTCCAAGTCTCCTATGCCATAACCAACTTTCATTATGTTTGCTTAGATGGCACTCTTCTCTATCTTCTTTCAACACATATACATTATTATCTGTCCTTATGCCTTTAGCCACCACTTGTCCTGAGTTTACAGACTTTATCTTACAATATTTGGAAGTGAATACCACTTCACATCCTCTGTCACACATTTGACTTACACTGAGCAAATTATGTTTCATCCCATCTACAAGCAGAACATTCTGAGATTTTCCTTTGCCATTACTCAAACTCACCATCCCTTTTTACCCTTGATTTTACCTGGTTCATCATTTCCAAAGGTCACATTTCCTGTTTTTCTTTTACTTATAGACAAAAACTTATCTTTGTCTCCAGTCATGTGCTTGGAACATACACTATCTATATACCAGGGGTATTTTTGTTTTTGAGCTGAAAGTACTAGACCACATTTTTTACTATCTTTCTTTTTCCATGTGCTGGCATTTCTAGCTAAGGGTTTTATCCTTGGATCTGCTTTGTAATTCTTCAGATGGCAGTTTGCAGCTTTATGGCCGAAGTTATGACAGTTATAGCATTCGAGCTCATTGTTCAATAGGTCAAAGTGATTGGTGCAACTTTGTCTACTCATTGGTTGTTTAGTTCTATATTGAAAAGATTGTCTATTTCTTGATCTCCTCAGTTGCATGTCTCTAAACTTGATTTGACAATTTGCAATCTTATGACCAAAATTAGAGTAGTAAAAACAATAACCATGGAAAAAAAATTGGTACCTGAAGGATGGCCTTCTTCTTGGCATTTTTTGCTCCATCTTCTGATATCTTTGTTTTTTATCATGGATCATCTTGTCTTTATTAGCTTTTGGTGGCAGAGTAATCACATGGTCTGATTGTCTGCTGACTTGGAACTTGATCATCTTTACTGGCTCTTTGCTTTCTGTCTGTTTGCTGCTTAAACCACTTACATAGCCTAAACCAATATTCAACAAAGGAGATCTTTGTTTTCTCAGAATGTCATTTAGTTATGTTGAGGCTTTAATGCTTGGAAGATTTTGGAGATACAATGCTTTAAACTTCTCCATCTCTTTTCTGGTTTTTACTACCTCTTCTTCCAAGGCTTCACATCTTGCCTTCTTCTATGATAACTGTTGTTTCAGTGTGTCCTCTATTTTCTTTGCCTCTTCTAACTCCACTTTTATCAGGGCAAAGTCTTCATCATGTGTTTTACCATTCTTTTCGAACTGCATCAACAATTGTTTTTGTTTTCTCTTCTTAAGTCTGAGTTTGTCAATCTCTTCTAAAGCACTGATTAGTTCACCTTCCATATCAACCACAGCTTATTCATCATTAACATCACTTCCTGTGCTTTTATTATCATAATCCTCTTTGTCCATAAGCATAAAGTCATTAAAATTATCTTCACAAGAAGAGTCATTATCTGTGTCTTCTGAAGAGTCATCATTGTTTACGCATAAACTTTTCTTTTTACCAAAGCTCTTGGATTTGTACTTCTCTTCACCTTCAGAGTTCTGGTCCTTCTTCTTGCGTGGACACTTAGATGCAAAGTGACCTATATTTCCACAGTTAAAATATTTGAAGGGCAACTTGCCTTGGTATTTGCCTAATCCTTTCTTTAACCTTCTCACAAATTGCCTCAATATCATCTAATTCTGAATTCGTATTCTTGTCTGATTTGAAAGATTCTTCTCTAGTGGTGGATTTATCTTTGCTAATCCTTATTTCATAAGTAGTTAGAGTTCCTAGGAGTTGATCAATAGACAAAGTTTTAAGATCATTCAGTTCTTCTATTGCAGAAACTTTTGGATTAAATCTATTAGGAAGAGATCTTAAAATCTTCTGAACTAAAAATGTGTCTTCAATCTTCTCACCAAGACCCTTCATGGCATTCACAAGCTTCTCAACTCTTAAAAAATATTTACTAACTGTTTCATCCTCATTCATCTTTAGTTGTTCAAATTTCAATCTATGTGTTTGAAGTTTGGCATCTTTTACTTTCTCACCTCCTTCATAACTGCTAATACGTTTATCCCACATTTCTTTGGTGTATTCAAGTTGCATGACCTTTACAAATTCAACTTCAGCAAGCCCACTCAAGATAGCATTCATTGCCTTTGCATTGAAGCTAAATTCTAACTTATCATATTTGGAAGCTAATACAACAGGTTTTGTATATCCAGTATCTACAACATCCCAAACATCAGCACCTAAGGCCATGATGTATGTTCTCATTATAACCTTCCAGAAGGAAAAATTTGTTCCATCAAACATAGGAGGTTTATTGGTTGAATTTCCTTCATGGCTTGTCATGTTTAAGCTTACTGATCTAACTTTAAATAAAAGGAACCCACTTTGATACCAATTGTTGGAATTACTAAGACAACTGAGGGGGGGGGGTGAATTAGTTGTTACTGTGCTTAAACAATTTTATACCTATTAAAATATTATTAACCT
Organism: Picea engelmannii; assembly: GCA_009831015.1. Taxonomy (NCBI): domain Eukaryota; kingdom Viridiplantae; phylum Streptophyta; class Pinopsida; order Pinales; family Pinaceae; genus Picea; species Picea engelmannii. Next base: position 144,616 of record ML807448.1, read on the forward strand.
TCTCCAAGTGATCATAAATATTATGCAAAACATGAACAACAAAAATAACAATCATCAATCACACATATGATATACACAGAGACAAATATTCATGAGGAAACCCATAAAGGGAGAAAACCTCTTCTTCTTCGAATGATAGGTAGTCTTTTAAGTTCTTTACATCATCTCTCTTTGAGCACCCACTCAAAATGAGGCCACAACCTCTTCTTTAACAAGATGCAACTTGTTGAGAGCACCAACTCTCTGGTTTCTCCAGCACCCAATAGAAGGAAGCACCAAATCCCTGAGTGTTCCAACACCAACTGGATGGAAGCACCAAATTCCAGTCACACATGCACCAACCTGTATAACAAAGAACAATGGTTCTCCCTTGCACCACCCTACCACCCTGGTTTTTCTAGCTGCAACCAGATGGAAGATACAACTCCATGTGTTCAAGCACCCACTTGAAACTATGAGGACAACAATCCTCCCTAGAACCACCCTACCACCCTGAGAGATAAAACTTTACATACTTGATTTGTCTCTGATATGGTTTCTTACAGCTCCATGTCTCCTCCGCCTTCTTCAACTTCTATGCTCTGTTCTTTTTCATCCTCTACTCTACGTCTCTGATCTTCCCTCCAGATCATGCACCACATCTCTTGCTACACACATGCCTCACCATTGAAAAAACATATATCTTTTTCATTCTTCTTCACTTTCTCACACCCAGTCCTCTTCATGATCATCATCCAAACTCTTCATCTTCTTTAGCGATTATTTTGAGTCCGTTCATCATTAGTGGTCGTTATCCCAAGATTCTTTGGCTTCTCTGGCAGTTATCCTGAACCTGTTCATCACTAGTGTGTGTTATCCTGAGATTCTTTTGGCTTCTCTGGTAGTCACAACTCTTCATCATCTTTGGTAACTACAGTCGGTCATTTTTGGAATCTTTGGATTCTAAGCCCCTTCCTTCACATGACCACCGATGGTGACCAAACACCTATTCAAAAGGCGCTTCCCGATCTCGGTCCGGTGAGTGCTATCTTCGTTTCTCGATATGACCTTGGGTGATGAAATCATGTGACCACACGATTGAGGGAGCATCCAAAGGTGGTTTAAAACAAACTACTTTTCACCCCGCAATTCACCTCGAGCCTCCACCTGTCCTTTCTCCAAAATTGTGGTTTTGATTGTGGCCCACCTTCAAATTTTTAAAGTTCGTGCATCTTCAATCCTCACAATTCGACGGGACCGTCAATATTACGATCTTGACAGTGATCTTGAGCGGACGGTTCAGATTTGTTCTTTCATGATCTGCAGATCAGATCTAACCTCCCTAAATCAATGACTGTGATTTTCTTCGTGATCAGTGCTTCAGGAGTTTCAAATCTCAAACCCTGCTTTTCTCCGTATGCCAATCTTCCGGAGTCGATGATTTGTGGACACCTGTCATTCTCAATCGAAGATTCTCCCTCCACTTCGAGAATTTGGCCTTTCAACCAGATTGACGGTTCTGTGGCCCCTTCCTTGATCAATGGTTGAGATCTCCTTCAGGTCTCCGGACTTTTGAAATCGCAAATCTCAACGATCCAAATTCACTTTGGATGATCCAATGCTTGAGATCTTCTTCATATGATCTGACGACTAAGATCTACTTCAGATGATCCGACGGTCGAGAATGTATTTCGGCTCCCCAGGTCTCCAGGCTTTGGGAATTTCAACATTCAAACTGACGCTATGGATTAGACGACCCACATTCACTTTGGACGATCTGATGCTTGAGATCTTCTTCGTATGATATGATGACTGAGATTTACTTTGGGTGATCCGATGGTCGATACGTCTTTTCTGGATCAGACGATCCATATTCACTTTAGATGATCTGACGCTTGAGATTTGCTTCAAATGATCTGATGGTTGAGAATTTATTTCGGCTCTCTGACTCTCCGGGCTTCGGGAATTTCAAATCTCAAACTGAAACTCTCGAACTGATTTTTCCAGAGCGTAACCTCCTCACATATTTAGACCCGAAACAAATGTTATTCGTTTGTTCAAGATCTCAGATCAACGACTGGATCTGTCTGTGATGCATATTTTCCTTGGATACGGCTCTCCATATTTTCTTATCCTATCCTTCCACTTAATTTGATCTGATGACTGACGGAGATTCGGATAATCAAATTCTCAAACCTTGTGCCCCATTTATCTTATCCTTCCACTTAAGGTGATCCGACGACTAACGAATATTCAGATGATCAAGATCTTAGATATAAGCCCTTGCTTATCCAGTCCTTCCACTAATTCAATCCGACGGATGATGGATATTCAGGTGATCGAGATCTCAAATCTCATCCCTTGCTTATCCCGTCCTTCCACTAATTCAATTCTACGGATGAAGGATATTCGGGCGATCGAGATCTCAAATCTCAACGCTTGCTTATCCTTTCCTTCCACTAATTAAATCCGACGACTCACGTGGTCTTCTGACGTGGTTTGCAAACTTGGTCTGCCACATGTCCTTGTAGACATGGTCTATTGACATGGTTCTCCTTGATTGAACGATCATCACTATTTCTCCAGATCCGATGGTCCTTATTCATTTCGGATTTCGGGCTTCGAGTAATTCAACTTTCAAGTTGCCAATTCTTCCGAAGTGAGATTCCCCGAATGGTAACCTCCTCACAACTTTTGATGTGAACCAAATGTTGCTTGTAGATCATGTTCTTAGATCGATGGCTCAATCTATCTTCAATGATGCTCTTCTAGCTTATCCTGTCCTTCCACTTAAAAGCGATCCAACGACTATCAAGTATTCGGGTATTCGAATTCTCAATAGTCCCGGTTTGTCCTGTGTAGATGTTGATCTTGATCATGTTTCTGTACTGCACTTTCCCTTCTGAGCTTTGATCTCTGTTTTCCATCGACGTTGTTGTTCTTGCCATCAATGACAAGCACACACTTTCATGTAAAACATGCCAACATGGATAGGTCCCAAATTTTCTTCTCTTACAAAACATAGATAAATGGTACGATGATCCAAGCTATCCCAAGGAATGATGGAAGAGGATATTGAGTCCGAAAGAGAAAGAAAAGAGTTTCTAATTAGAAAATGGTCAAACCTGGCTGCAATGTATCCTGGCCTTGCTCTCCTATTATTCCAAGTATATTGTCCCTTAAATGGAGGATCGTCAATCAACTCCAGAGAAAACATCAGATCCTCCATGTTCTCCCATGAGGGATCCTGAACGATGGAGCCCGCTCTTTTTTCTTTCAAATGAATTGTAGTATTGAAATCTCCAGCTATTATTCAGTTTTGGGTAGACCCAGAATCCACTAGACCCAAAAGGGAATCCCAACATTCTTTTTTTCCCCAGTAATTGTTTGGCATATACACATTGATAATATGAAAATACATACTTGAAGAGAGATGTACCACCTTGACCATGATCCAATGGGATGCTTTGAAATTACCATACAATTGGAATATGTCAGGGTTCCAGAGAGTGCAAATTTCCCCCGATGCCCCTCTCACACTTATTGCTATGCCATTGATTTTCTTCCAAATTTGTTGCAATTGTTGAAGAGCTTCAGGCTCCTTCAATTTTGTTTCCTGAATCAGAAGGATGTGAGGTTTTTATGGTTGAACCAACTTTCACATTGTTTCTTTCTTTTCCTTACTGCCTAATCCTCTGCAATTCTAGGAGACTAATTTCATTATTTACCTGAAGAATTGGTGCCCCCCCCTTAGAGGGATAAGACATAGGTTGGGATGATCCTTTTTCAAGCTGAGCATGGGATTTCCCCGATTTCCCATCCTTTTTTAGAATTCCTTCTAGAGTGGTTTGGATACCTAACTCCTTATCTCGATCTGCTTCATTTTCCCTTCTATTACGATTAGATCTCCTCCCCACTCTCTTATTTGTTGTGCTTTGAGTGACCTTTGTTTCAGATTCATGCTTTGTTTCCTCCTCGTTTCCTTCCTCGAGAATTTCCAGAATCCCTGAAATAGGGCAAGAAAGAATTTTACTTGCAGTTGGATCTCCATGTTTTGGGTGGACAACATATGAGGGGAGTCCTGTATGCTCTATTTCTTCCACCACTGTATTACCTCCTTCTTCATTTTCATGTCCCATTTCTCTTGATTCCCTGGTTTTTTCCTTCAGACTTTCTAATGTCGATTACTTATTCTTGCTAGATTCCCCCCCACGATCCCCCCCAATTGAAGATCTAGGGTTACGAGGGGATGGAGGAGATGGATTCCCCCCTTGAACTTTCTCTTGTTGTTGGATCACTGCCTTCCCAATGGCCTTCTTCCTTTTGGGTTGTTTCCATTGCTTTGGGGCCCTTTCCTATGGTTGTTTCGATTTATTTTGTAGATAGTTCTTTGAAAAATGGTCATATTCATGATAGGCTTTACATTTAAATGGCAGTTGCTCATAATCCACCTTTTGAATGTATGACCAATTGTCAAGGGTTAACCGGATGGCTTCCGGTAACCCTTTTCCAGATCCACCTCCACACAGACATGCACACACCTGAAGAAGTTCTCATGGTTCATATCGATTGATGTATCTTCCTAGCGCGTTTCCAATATTTTGCAGGGTTTCATCATTCCAACAATGCAGAGGTAGGAATGGGAGACAGAACCACACATGAACTACTGAGGGAATATCATTCTTTGGACTGAAATCAAGAGTCAATTTATTTAAGTACATACCCCTTAATCCCATAAAGAAGGACCACTCTTGAATATTAGATCTCGATCTACCCTATATTCAAACAAAAAGACAGAAAAACCCTTACCACAGAAAGCAAAGGATATCTGAACTTATATTTTTTTTTCCAGTTCAGATCTAGCCATTAGGCCATGGCCCACAGAGATGGCCATAGACTAGTGAGCTACCCAATAATCCCATTTTCAACCAAACGTGGTGCAAAGGGGCGAGACGATGACGAGTGAACTCGTAGCTTCATAATTTCATCCAATTTTTTAACAAATTTGGAAGGCGCAGGCTTCATCTTCTTGGAGTCGGAAGTGATCAAGGCCCCCCGATCCTGAGGCCATGCCTCAAACGAAAGCAACAAACCTCACATAAAACCTAAAAAAGATACTTATCTGCAGAGAAACCCTATCTACTTACTACAAATTTGTTTGCCAACTCTTTATATGTTGATTATTAATAAATTGAAAAAATAATTTAATCTATTTAATTTTTTTTTAATCTACATTGATAAAATATATTATTCAAATAACTCTTATTCATGTTCCTTTTTAGCAATACTTTCTAACTTCTTTTTACCTTTATCCTCCATATTTCCTTTGAACATGAACCTTGACGAACGTTTCTCCTACCTACATGTCCTTGTATTATATTACATTGGAATTAAGTCCTATAATTAAGAAAGTTTGTTAAAAAATCAATAATAAATACTTAGTGATTACTTTTAAAATTTGATCCACATAAAAACTTAAAAATGAAAAAAATTTACACATAAATGAAGATACATGTAATCAAAATTAATTTATTAAAATCTTATAATTAAATACATATTAAACTATAACATAGAGATAATAAGTATCGTAGTTTAAGAATAAATTCCCTGTTAACAAATTCACATTGCATAATGCCAACTTAGCAATTTCTTAGAATATTTACATTTCTGAATGCATGCACATGTACTTTTTATATGTTTCTATAATTTTTGGCTCCCATAATGCTCATTAGAATCCCAATAAAGTTCACTCGCTCAATGCTTCTCGGAGAAGTAATGCATACTAAGTAGAGGTTATGCCAATCTTTTCATTGAAGGGGCGGGGTTATAAACTTAATAATGGTTTTATTTGTTATAATTCACAAATATAGTATTCTTCTCCAAACCCTACGTTTGGCATTTTCCATTAACCTTCATAAATATTTTATTGATAGATGAGTTGTTTATTTATAATGAATGAATGTAAATATTAAATGTTGTTTATTGAAATATTAACGTTGATTTGAGGCAAGAATAAACTATTTGTCATGGTATATGATCAATTCTAGGGCATGGAGTATGTGTGAGAATAAAATCGACCCTAACCCATTCCTCTAGGTAAACAATCTAATTTTTGCCCCAACTCACATAACTTTATTATTTTGCAAACTCACATAACCTTATTATTTTTTCCTAAATCCCATAATATTAGCTCTATATTAAAAAAAAAATAGTAAATCTTATAACTTTATATGAGAAAATTGATTCCATTGAAAGCTTGATTGCACTAGAATCTCAATCTTTCTAAAGGATCATTTTTATTTGAAGCTTGATTCCCTTGGGTAACTTGATTCTCCATGCAACCTTCTCACATATTGAAACACACCCTTCTCTTCATAGAATATTTTCAACTATGTCATTTTTGTGTGTTTCATGTTTGGTCAAATCCATTTCATCTATGTATTTTCAACTATATCATTTTTGTGTGTTTCATGTTTGGTCAAATCCATTTCATCTATGTATTTTCAACTGTCATTTTTGTGTGTTTCATGTTTGATTAAATCCATTTCATCTATGTATTAGATGTCTCCTCACGTGTTGGGGCTCTTGCTAACAAAAAATCAACAAACACCTTTTGTGTTTTCCTTTCATGAAACCAAGAAAACTAGTATTCTTCTATTTTAGTTGCATACATTACATGTTGGGAGAATTGACATAATTGTTTTGATTGCATTTACAAAATTCATATTTTCCCTTTTTCAATTACTCTTAAAATCCATGAAATTCAAAATGTTTCATTCAAATTACTATAATTTTAAACCTGGTTTTTCCCTCATAATTAAATTGTTTGTTGGAATATTGACCATGTTTTTTAATGGTATTTTGAACTATCAAAAAGCCATATGAAAATTTGGTCTAAATGTAATTTAAATTTAAAAAGAAAAAAACCATGGTTACAACACATGTCATCATAGGTCTTTATGGGTTTTTTCAGAGTCATTTTACTAAAAATGTTCATCAGTACATTAGTCTCAAGTCCAAATCTAATGTGTTAGAACTTGTAGTTCCAAGAAAGGAAATAACAAGAAAGAACTAACCTTGGGATGACAAGAGAATTTTCTAGGTCTTCCAATGGATGCCAACATATCATGTATTTCTTTATGTATTTATTATGTGTTCAAGACTTAGGAGGAAAAAAATGATGGTACTAAATAAACCCTTTGCATCTCTAGGATGTCTCTCTGAGCAAAAATATAATTATGCCCCACTTGTTAGTCCCTGCCTCAAGCGAGGGACTATAGAAACCGCCTCATGGTCAACTATCGTTGACCTGGTATTACTTGGTCCCTTTTGCTGCATTAATAAGTTCGGTTTGGAACTCTCACTTCATATTATTTCACTTTGACCAACTCATTTTTTTAAAACCCTTTATTATTTCAATTTTTCCAAGAATGAAATTATTTATTTTATTTTTCCAATTGAAATTATGGAATTTTTTATTGGTCCATAAGCCATGATTTGACATAATTATCCCAGGTATGTGCCAATTTATTTTTTGTAACTCTCAGGATTTTAAATTAATAAAAAATTGTCTCTACTGAACGGGCTTTCTGCTTCTATGTGTCAAGCCAAACATCATACCAGTGGGCGCACACATGCATGCAACATGCAAGCTATGAGGGCAAGGCGATGAGATATTTCTTGAATATTTCACTGGATTGTGATTCAATCTTCCTACCCGATTCATTTGCGGCTACTAGCTGGTCCCTGGGAGTATTGAAGTTGTAGCTCGGTGGGAGAAATTCAAGCGCTATGTGTTCCTCTTAGTTTGTTTCAAGTTGAGCATAACATTTCTTCTTTTCTCTATATTGCATGTTGTTTGGAAAAATCCGTAACTGGAGACAGTAACGAAAAAGTAACCAATACTAAGTGGAAGCATTCCTAATATAATGTATTACGCTGAAAGAAAAAAATGCTATTAACGTTGTTGACTCTACAGATTTGTGTTTTTCTGGATTTGTTTTGCAGAGGAGCGACATAGTTGCTTCCAATCTACAGACATTGTCCACATCTCCGTGTGCTGGTTGCATAATTGGGGTAACGAAAAAGTAACCAATACTAAGTGGAAGCATTGCTAATATAATGTATTCTGTTGAAAGAAAGCAATGCTATTAACGTTGTTGACACTACATATTTGTGTTTTTCTGGATTTGTTTTGCAGAGGAGCGATGCAATTACTTCCAATCTACATACATTTTCCACATCTCCGTGAGTTGGTTGCATAATTGGGGAAATAAGCTTGAGTTATGCATCAATGATTTGTCCTTTTATCATGAAAAATAATTGTTCAAAAGTAGATTTTTTAGGTATTTCTTCCATGTGCTCCTACTCCTGATTTTATTTAAAAGGATTATTTTGCCCCTCCTGCTAAAAATACTCAATAATCAATGATTTTACTTCTACTAATGTTACTTCTACTGCTAAAAAGACTCTAAATTTTCAGAATTTAAGAATACAATAGTTTCTTAAAAATAAATAATTGCTTTAGGTGCTTGTAGAATATGTCGGTGTTAAGGATTCCTCTACTCTCTGCGCTTATCTGTTACACTCCAGCATTGACTTCCATTATCATCATGCTCGCCTAGGCGATGAAACACCCAAACAATAAATTCAACAACCTCAATGTCTTCCAGTAAAACATTGGCATAAGAAACTAGCTCATGGAAGCCTGAATGGATCAACTAAATGCTACAGGAGTCACAACTCAACGCTGTACATGAATTTGCAAGCCACACCACAATAAATAGATAATTATTCTTAAAATTAGATCTTCAGAAAAATCAGAGGATCCACTCTATCAGCCATAAAAAACATCCATGATGATAACCATCAAAAACATCCATGATGATGTAATGTAATGTAGATGGGTAACTAGCTAAAAAAATATAGTTATATGGTTAATACTGAAATCATTGTAAACTGATTATGTTGATGCCATACATGGATTCAAAAACCCCCAACACAGAGACAACACACAATTTGAACATTTCTACTTCACCATTCTAGTGATTGGAAAATGAAATTTGCATCATTAAAAATAACCTTCAAAACAACTAAAACGTTGGCTTTTATACTAGACTGATATAAGATGTTTTAAATGTGTTTATACTAAGGTGATAAATTATGTTTTAAATGTGTTTATACTAAGGTGAAAGAGTCAATTTTAAATGTAATTATGCAAAGAACCAAAAAATTTCAGAACAAATTTAAGTTTTTCTTTTGCCAATATGAGTATACAACAAGGTCAAAGTAGATTTCGTACCTCAATTAGACCAGCAGACCCCTCACCTTGACTTTAATTAGACCAACAAACCTCTCAATTCACATCAATATTTGTTTGTGACATTGTTCCTCCATAATATCTACTCTGCTCGTTGTTCTCATTTCATCCTCATAGGAATAAATTTCCGAAGCCTACAGTGACATGAAATTGCGGGGGTGTGCAACATAAATAATAGTGGCACCATGAATATACTCTGTTGCAAGAGAGAAATGTGTAGACTTTCGAATAATATCACTCTTCGTACATCCGATAAAGTATTCTAAATTTAATATATTATTCTGGCTGTCTGTGCACATGTCAAACTCAGATGGAATGGAACCAACTATCCTCATTACTGTTACCAAATGGCTATCAATATTGTAGATAGAGGAAGTTGGCACTGTGAATACGACGAAAGAATATTTGTCTTACTTCCTCGGTATAATTTCTCGTGCCTATACACAAATCATTTCACTTGGGCTTCAAACCATAGAATTGTTTACATTCTAATATAATAAGACATTGTTTCCATTGAAGAATTGCTTCTTTTGAAAAGAACTTCAACGTTGTAATTAGAGGAACAAAAGAGTGAGGAAGTGAAAGATTTACAAAGTTGTAATTAGAGGAAGAAAAGTGTGGAAGTGAAAGATTTAACTTCATACTCAAACATTGTACATGATATGCAATCCCTTATGTCACTATTCCCTACATAGAATGATTGGATTCTGATTTCCATCAGATAACAATACAAACTGTGTTCCTTTGGTATGAAATTAAGCATGGTATACAATTACTACAATGAAGAGTAGGAAGTGTGACATGTCCTCTATAAATTCACTGTAACGTTCAATTACTCAGTTGCAAGCTGTGGTTTTGATTTGCCATAGATTAACGAAGATCTTGAACTCGAACTCTTCACGAAATCCAATATCCATGTGGAAGTAACAAACATTTGGTAGAACACCAGAACGCCATAATGCCATCCATGAAATGCATGCCACCCTCCACGTATCTAAATGATGAGTAGTGTAAATATGGGTGATGTGATTGTCATGAGTGGTGTAAATGTGCAAATTATTTCTACAATACTTATCTATTTATAATGTTTTCTTTTATGGAAGTCCTTTCAATTTAAATCAATTTATATTGTAAAAAATTATTACACTTAAGTGTTGATTAAGATTACTGTAAATATATTTAATTTATCTTTCCATATCAATATCTTGATTCACATTATGTATATACTCATTAAAAGTAGACAAGTAATCGATATAGTTTATACAATAATACTTTAGAATAAGTTAAAATTCTGAATTTTACATTAATATTTATTTCATGAGATTTTGCAATATAAAATTAAATAAGTTTTATTTAATAAATCTTTATTATACGCAGATTATGTAATATAAACTGGAATAGGTTCAATTTTTTTTTTTAATATTTGGGTAAAATAATATTATCCTATAGTATAATTAAAAAGAAATAGTGTAATTAAAAAAAAAAGATTAATAATAATTGAGGTCATCATTTAATTGTGCAAAATAGAAATGCGTAATTATAATATATGTAGTGAATCCTGGTATGAACATTTAGTTAAAATATATTACAGTTCTAATATTACAAGAAATATATTTAATATATCTTTTCATATTAATTTCTTGATTCACATTATGTATACTTATTAAAAGTAGATAAATAATAGATATAATTTATACAATATAAATATAAATTATTATAAGGAAATTTTTTATATTTTATATTTATATTTATTACACAAGAATTTGCAATATAAAATTGAATAAATTTTATTTAATAAATAAGATTGATAAGTTTTATTTAATAAATGTTTACTATGCTCAAATTATAAAATAAAGCATAAAATAAAATTGGAATACTACAATATAAATTATGGAAACCGGTTAGAATTATGATTTTAGCTATTAAAGTTTTGCATAGTTTGGTTAAGTTAATACAAGTTAATAGATTAATAGTTATAAATGTTTTATTAGTATTATAATTAAATTATTCAATTTATAACTCTCACCGAATATCTTTTCCCACAAACAATTATGAAATTTGAAACTTCCACGCTTTTGGTAATATTAATTTTGGTTATTCATGAAATTTTAAGTTGAATAAATGATGGAATAATTATTATACAGTTCCATAGGTGTTGACAAAAACAAGAATTCGAGGTAACTAAGTCATTATATAAAATGAGGATTCTTAAAATATCCAGTTAAATTGTTAGCTAATGTGTAAAACTCATTTTCTGCCGATAGTCAATCTTCTAGTTTTACAATGGTCGTTTTCTTGAAGTTGAATAAGGAAAGATTGCTCAAGATCCCAATAGAGTTATTGTTCGATATTTGTTATATTATCTATATTTCTAGGTTTTAAATAACACCGATTTCTAGGAAAATAATACAATTAATAATTAATTGATAAATTGGGTAACAATTAATACAGTCTGAGTGGGCCTAATGGTTAAGAACATGTGTTTCCTCTTAAGAGGTCACAGGTTCAAATCCAGAGGGGGGTAGGGTATGTATACCTTTGTAAAAATCTGAAGCAACCTTGACTCGGATTCTGTGAAGGATACTAGATTTTGCACCATCTGAATACGCGAAGGAAGATGCAAGGGAAGCAGTTGTCCCTTGTAGACCAATTTATTTGCAGGACTAATTAGATCAATCGTGTTTGAAAACTTGGGAGCCCTGGAAATGAATATCTTGAACTCGAACTCTTGAGGGAATGCAATATCCATGTCAAAGTAACATACATTATCTGGACTTGCAATATTATGTCTCGACCTACTAGTTTTGCCCCTAGAAGATCTAAAGAGTTCAAAAAGAAAGAAAATTCTTGTATAGGTAACACTTAATGTTGACGCAACCAATATCCAACTAATTAATAATATGTGGAACAAGTACAATATTAAAAAATAGTTATTCCAATTTTTCAACTAGGCAGAGGCAGGGACTAACTGCTTCACAACTATTTTCCTTGTTGTAATAGTAGCGATCCCATGCACTTAATAATTATTATTTTAAATTATGAAGCTAATGTTCACCTAAGGGAAGACTTCAATTCTTGTGATCTTCAAGTATTTTATAGGGACCCAAGTATTTTATATTATGAATATATTTAAGTGTAGACAATTATGGCTAGGGATTTAGTATTTATTACCCCATTATGGAATTGGAGTTTTTAACATATTGAGGGGAGTTTGTAGCATTGACCATTTGTGTCAATGTGATTATATGCCAATGACCTTTGTTGTCACCCAATTTTTTTAATAATATGTTTGATGAACATATTGTTATATTGATAAAATATAATTTGAAGCAAATTTCAGGGAAATTGTTTGACTACAAGTCAACAAAGTGCATTTTTAGGCTTGTCGTAGTGGATTGAAATGATACAAACTACTTGATCCAAAAAGAAATAAGGTTCATACACCATGATGGTCCAATATATATAATTAATTAGTCTATACCTTCAAAGCTAGGATAAGAATGTACATTCCTAATAAGTAAGAAATTACCATCAAGTTGATCAGTTCAAATAGTTATGCCTTGTACATAATGTGAGTTATTTAATTTTCTAGTATTAATAATGATTTTGATGATTTTAAGAGAGGTGAAGCTGGTTAAACCTTAGATGGAGTGATGAAATAATAGATTATTTGGATGATCCATTAGAGGGTTGAGAGATTTTTTCTAGCCCTCCACCAAGGTATTCATAAAATATAGGGGTTCTTGGGGTGGTTCCTTTGTGTGATCTTAGGGCCCTTGGGAGGGAAAGTGAGACTTTATGTTTTGAGTTTGTAGTGGTATGGAAGGTGAGGTGTGTAGTGCATTAGGATAGGACATTCAAGATTTACCTTTTGGTACAAGACATGTCAAGTTTGTTAAAGGATCTTCGCCAGAAGGTGTTATTGTGGTAGGTTCAAGACAATTAATAAATATGAGAATTATGGTTCCTGTTTAGAGGAACATGTTGGGTAAGATGTGTTAATGGTAATCATTATAAATCACATCAAGAGTATCGATATCCCTTCTTGCTAGATTGTTCCTCCAACCCATATGTCTTGACAGATTTTGGGTGGCACAATAAAGGTTTTGTGGGTTGTCACTTGGATTTTTTTGAGATATGTGGGTTTCCTCTAAGGGTGAAGTGTGAATGTTTTTGATGTGTATCAAAAGCATCAAAGGAATTGAAAGGTGGTTAGGAATATAAGGGATGAGGTGAAGATGGTGCTTGGGGAGGACCTGAGACTCTAGTAGGTGACATAGTATGTAGGTAAAACCCTAATTGGGAAGTTATATGGTAGGCATATCTTGGATCAAAACTTCAATAACTAGATGCAAAGATATTGGGTACCTATTATTGGATATCAACCTATTTTTCATCTTCTATCACAGGGCTAGATCATAATTATTTTCCATTTGATTTATATTTTTATAAGGTATTAAGTGGTTTATGGTATCGGGCTTTGGGTTATATGCTTCAACCCAAGACCAGAAGAGTGGAAGAGGACCCTAATTTGGGTTCATTTATTGGGGCTTCCAATGCAATTTTGGTCAGATCAAATCCTAAGATCCATTGGGAACTCTATTGATAATACAATGGATGTGGACATTGCTTCCAATAGTAGTTTTGTTTGGAGGGTTTCTAGAATCCCAGTGGAATTGGATGTGGGTGATGGTTTATCAGAGTCGATGAAAATTATTTCAGGGGATTTGGTTCATAGACAACTCCTTAACTATGAAAAGGTCCCTTTTTTATGTATGTGATGTCATACTTATCGTCACATTGTGGTGGATTGTCTCATGCATTTTACTAATAATGTATGGAGGAAGGATAATGGGAAGGATGTTCTAGAGGTTTCCAATCATAAGAATACTCGTGCTCATCCAAGTATGATCTTATGTTGAGTCACTAATGGCGGTGTATATGATTTATATGTTGTTGTTGATATCAATGGAATAGGGGTACATAAGCTATATGGGACTCAATTGAATGATGACGTTGATGTTAATCAAAGAAGCACTAAAAATATGGTTGAGACTAGAGTTTCTTTAGGATTGCATGGAGAAGATTTGGAATTGAAATTGACCTATGGAGAAGGAAATGCATCTAAATATTCCCCAAACCCTCATTTTCCAAGAGATATGAGGTCCTATGATATCATTTAGAAGGAGGATGACTTTTTGGGGGCACGACCTTTCAATAATAGATTATCGTTTACTAGATCATGTTTGTAAGTCTATAGACATCTCTCTTTCCTCAATTCCTCCATTGGAGAGTAGTGTTTTGGAATTGGGTAATGAGGGTGTTTGGCCTTATTTGGGAGTGGTTTATATTAAGGATGGTTTATTTAAGACATCTTTCCTACATATCTATTCAAAACATGGTGGTTCCAAGAATGTTAAAACTATTGCTTCTACGGTGGGTTTTGATTTGGTTGGTTCTTTTGAGGAGGGTTCTAGGAAGGGGTTACCCAAAATCATGAGGAGGTTGGCACATATACTATTTATATGGATGATTCTTCTGAAACCTCATACTCTTGCAGGTACTCTCCTTGACCTAGGATCCAAACCCTAAATCAAAGTTAGAGGCTTTGGGATTAGGTATGGATCCTATATTGGGTTTTTCTTCTTATTTTGTTGGGATAAAATCCTTTTTGTTCCATGCCTAGGAAAAAGATAAAACAAAAAATAGTTAGGGTAAACAAAATAATTTAAATGGGGTCCTTAAAGTAGGGATTAGCTAAAATATCATTTCTACATGATTATTCTTTATTTAAATATTAAAGGCCCATGCAGTCATGTGAAAACACTGGCCTTAGGAATATTAGTGAAGGTGTTGTTGTAGTCAAGGGAAAAGTAGGGAGAGTTACCGATAGCCCTTACATAAGCAACATAGAAGCAACAAACATATAGATATAGACAAATACATACACAAGTAGTGAGAGCCCAAAGATCTATATTTATTAAAGGATATATAAATGTAGTACAATGTATACAATCTTTGACACAGAGATATCAAAGTCTCTCTGTGCTTGTCTATTTATATTCTTATATGTCTAGTTACTAGGCAGTTATAACTACTTAACTTCCTGGGTCGATTGGTTAGCAGATACTTCGACCGAATTACATTTCTGACTACCACAATTGACCGACTATTTCTAGTTGACTGACAAGTCTACTCAACAGAGTCGACTAGCCCCTACAACATCTCCTCCCACCTAAATTCCTTGCTTGTCTCGATCAAGAGGGGAGTACAAAAAATAAACTTTACAAAAATTGATTATAATATTGAGAAGTAGAAGAAAAAAATAGAAAGAAAAGTTGAATTAGAAGGAGACAAAATTTCCATGTGCATGGCCGACTTAAGGTGTTGCATCTGACCGATCTTCTAAGCTTAGAATTATGCCATTGGTTGATTCGATTGCATCTTATTTTTTGTGGAACTAATGTGTTGGTCACATTTCTATGCCTGTTGGGTTGAAGATGTTGTCTTGTTGTAAGCAGTCCATTCCCTTTGTGTCGCTTCCGAATTGACTAAAGTCCTTATTTTGAGAGCATCATTGGTTTTGCGTCCACAGACATTTATTCTCACACAAAATTGTTACTTGAAACAATATTTTGACATTTTCTTTCCGCTCTTTGTTCAAGGAACTTGACCTGGACTGTGTCTTACTTCACCATTCGTTGGGATGATTTTCGAATGCTCCGTTTCTTCTAAGAGTTGATTAGTTGAAGCTGCAAGGGAGAATTCATGCCTTTATGAGATGGAGAATTTCTTCTTTTGACGTCTGTGACCAAGGTGGTTGATCTATTTATGATTTTTGAAGGTTTGGTTCTGGGGGGTTATCGTCTGCTAAATTCTCTAATCCCATGGTCTATTTTTTATAGCTTAACTCTTTGCAAAGTGGGTATTCTTCCTTCTTGAGCTCTATTATATATAGTTGTAACATGGAAGGTGATTTGAGTGATGGCGAAATATTTTGTATGTGATTCAATCTCTCAAGATATGGAAGTGAAGGGTTGATGATGGTCATTGTCCTTTGTGATCAAATCGACTATCGTTGGTGTGATCATAGCTTCTTTGTTGTACACATACAAATCCTTGTTGTCTTTTGAATAGATATTGTTTGTCACAATTGGATGATTCACGAGTGTGTGAGTTGCAATTGTTAATGTTGAAGAATTAGATAACTTCATGTGAGTGGACATCTATGTCAGTGATGATATGGAACTCGTGTGAGCCTCGTTAGGTAATATTCATGGTGGTTCCTGAATGATTGTTCGTACGTGTCAAGATAATCTAGGTATGGTTGTGGGACAATATTCTACATTGGTCAATAATATGTTTATTATTCTCGTCGATCCTTTCCTGACATGAATTGAATGCACCTTCTTTGCATTCGTCAATGTTTCCTTGGTTAGTATTTTCCCGAGCTCAACCGACGAGATCTCCTCTATTAATGCACGGTCAATATATGGGTCGTCTGACTGTTGTTCTTAAATCGTCATGTTTTTTTGTTGTCGATGTGACGTAGTCAATGTTCTTGGTGACTTATGTGCTCATCCAGATTGTTATGCCTTACTCTGTTTGTATATATTTCTGGTTCCTGCGCTCTCTTGATCCCCTCTCGCTTGATGTCGATCTATCTTGATCACTTGATTGTCTTTCATCAGTATTTTCCTTAATTTAGGTGATGGAGTGGTATGTCTATCATGTCTTCGTCTTCTTTGTCTTAGGCTTGACCAAGGACTTATTCCTCTTTCCATTTTCATTCTTTATTGCTTTCTCTTTGATGCTTTTATGGATCTTTAATACTTAAATATTCTTTGACGGTTTTCTATACTTGATTTTTTTTTATAACTGAATTTTGTTTATAAAAATAAGCATGGATTATTTTCATAAGTACATGATTAGTCAATATTGTTCTGATTCCGACCAGAATGTCGGATTTACATCCCTGTTGGCATTTCCCTACTATATTTTTCCAACAAGGTTCTTGTCTTTCAAGGGTGATACTTTTTAGATGGGCACCATTAATTAATTTTTTAAATGGCTGCCCCAACAATGTTTTGAGTTGGATTGCTCCAATTGGTCGAATATCTTTGACAACATACGGCCCAAGCCATGCTATCTCTAGTTTTCTTGGTTTATCTTTTATATGACTGTCATACATCAAAACTAAATCGACATTTTTTATATCTTTTTTCTTAAAATGTCGGTCGTGCCATGCTTTCTGCTGTTGCTTCTGGACATCTTGATGATGCATTGTGATGATTCTTCCTTCTTCCATCTTGTTCAATTGGTATAGTCATTCATTCATACTTTTACTCTTGTCATATTTTTCTATAGTTGCAACCCTGTAGGAGTTGGTCCATAAGTGAAAGGGAATAAAAACTTCTTGTCCATAGACGAGATTAAATGGAGTCTAACCTGCCAATCGTTTAAATGTTGATCTGTATGCCCATAGAACTGCGAGAATATTTTCATCCTAGTCATCTTTGTTGATGCCACAAAGATTTGTAAGTCCTTTATGTAATGTTTTGTTAAAAGATTTGACTGCCCCGTTTGCTTGTGGGTAATAGGTTGCCGTTCGTCTGTGGTCGATAAAAAATTTCTCTAACAAGATTTTAATTGTTTCATTCACAAAGTGTGTGCATTGGTCGCTAATTAGTGTAAGAGGACAATCAAACCTTGTGATTATATTCTCGTAGATGAATTTTGCTGCGACCTCTTTGGTACATGATTCGACTGGCTCAACTTCTGCCCACTTAGTCACATATTCTACAATAGTGATGGTATACTTAGCATCGATTCTTATTTCCCTTTGTGGAAAGGTCCCAACAAAGTCAATGGCCCAGATTTCAAATGCTCGATAAGGATTTACTGAACTGAGAGGCATTTCATTTTTCCACATAGGTCACCCAAGCCTTTGACAACTATCAAATTTTCTAACATGATTCCAACAGTCTTTATGTAAATTCGACCACCATAGGCCTGCTCGCAGTATCTTTCTAGATGTCGTGTCGGCCTGGAAGTGACCCCCAACTGGTCCTGTGTGAGATTCATTAATGATGTCTTCCCTTTCATGTTCAGTAACACATCTCCTTAGAACGTCATTAGTTCCCATTTTGTATAAATACCCATTTATGATTGTAAAAAGGTGCAACTTTTAAGGCTAGTACATTATTTTTGTTTGTCGACAGATCTTCTGGAGCCTTTCCTTCTTCTAATAAATTTGCTATATCTTCTAAATCCTTAGGAGTAGCTTCGACTCAGAATAAGTGTGCATCTGGGAGGTAGTCGTTAATGCCTGTCAGATATTCTCCCATTTCAAGTCATGATAGGTGGTCGGATTGGACATTCTATTTTCCAGGTCGTATGATTACGTTGAACTCAAACTCCTGAAATAAGAGTAACAAACGACAAATATTTCCTTGGTGGAACGATTTATTAACCAAATATTTCAATGCTTTATGATCTGTAAAAAATGTGAACAAATTGGCAAGTAATTAATGATGAAACTTTTGTAGAGCGAATATTATTGATAAGGATTCCCTTTCCGTGGTTGAATAGTTTCTATTTGATTTGTTCAATTTTTGACTTGCGTATGCGTTTGGATGGTCGATTGTGTCGTAGTATGGTTGTGCTAGGACTGACCCGACAGCGACATTGGAAGCATCGACATGTACATGAAACCTTATCGATCAATCATGAAATTTTAGTATTGGAGCTTCAACCAACTTCTTCTTTAGGAATTCAAGGGATTCCTGGAAATCTTGGCTCCATATAAACTCGATTTCTTTTCGTAGTGGTTCATCCATTGGAAATGTGATGTCTGAATAGTGGCGTATAAACTTTATGTAGTATCTAGTGTGCCCCAGGAAAATTTTGATTTGTTTTTTATTCACGGGCGAATTTAAGTTGAGAATAATTTTAATCTTCACCATGTCGACCTTCACTCCTTATTTACATACCACATGTCCTAACAAGATTCCAATTGGTGTAGTGAATATGTATTTCTTGATGTTTAACGATAGTTGGATTTTCCTGCGTCGTTCTAGCATAAGCCTAAGCCATTGTATATGATTCTTAAATAGGTTATATATCGTCCAGTCATCAAAGTAGACAACCATAGTTATATATATATATATTCTTGAAATGATTTAACAACTATACTCGAGAAGACTGTTGATGCATTCTTCAGTCCAAATGGCATGAATCTGTAGGCGAAGGATATGAATTTTGAGACAAATGTTGTCTTTGGTTGATCTTATTTTTCTATCGACACTTATAACCTGAGAATCTGTTGGTAAATGAGTAGCATTCGTGGCAAACAAGTTCATTAATGATTTCATTAGCGAAGGGGGTATGGAACGGATCTGTCACAGTAAATTTATTGAGTCCCTTGAAATCGACACAGATTCTTAGCCTCTTGGGATCATGTTTCTTTGGTTACACCACCATGGGGCTTGCCCATTCTTCTTTGTCAATCGGGTAAATGATACTTGCTTGTAGCATTCCTTCGATCTATTTTTGAACGATCGAATTATATTTCTAGGCTAGTTTGTATGGTCGTTTTTTGATTGTTTTTTCTATTGTAATGAGTTTGATCTTCTTCTTTCCCATTTCCTCTACAAGTCCTTTTAAGTCCTTGTAGTCGCGAGAAAAAAAATTCTTGATATTCTTTTAGCAGGTTGACTCTGTCAGCTATTTGCTTGTCTTTCCAATAATCACCTATTCGAACCATTTTTGGGCGATCGTCTTTTTCTATGTCGAATTATTTTGTTTTAATTTTGGCCTCCATCCATTCTGGTGGTTTAGCTTCGTCAAGATAACGTTCCCCTTCTTCGATTTTTATAAAAGTTTCTCAAAATTCAGGTTGTTCCTAATCTTCTTTTTGTTTTGTAGATATATCGAATACTAATTTCACATGATTTTGCAATCTTGGGTGGTTCTTTTTCCACTGATAGCTTTGTCCTGGGCACCTTGTATTTTCCATGTCGGGTCTTTGTGCCATTGAGACTTCCTTATTTTCCGTTGACACAAGATTGCAAGTCGATGTCGATCCTAGATCCATCTTCATCTTCCCTTTTTCTTTATGTGCAGTTGGTGTTGTATTTTCTAAGAAGTTTCTGATTTCTTGTGTTTCTTATTTAAGGTTTTCTTCTTCTGGATTAAACTCAAAGTCTTGCACAAATTTTTGTTTAATTTCTTCCCAATTTACTGTATGGCCACATGCTTCTTCAATCTTATACCATTTATTTGGTATCTCATCTGACATGCTTGGCAACATGTGGAGCCATACCCTTTCGTCTCTATAACCTATCCTTCACCATTCATTTTTGCATCGATGAATGTGCTCTACTGGAGCATACCCAATCCTGAAAATGGGGATATCAACCGCTTTAGATAGTTTCTTCTCTCTGAAACGTTCAATGAAGTATGTCGACAGAGTCGTCCATGTTTGTAACATAGGGGAGTGTTTTTCCACCATCTTGCAACTTGGCCCGTGAAGGTTTCTACAAGGCTCTACATCCTTCCTTTCTCTCCAATGGATTTAGACACTGCTTTGACATGTGTCAAAGGTGTATGCCATTCATTATATCGTAAAGGCTTGCTTATTCAATTGTTGGTCGGTATAAGAGTGGGAGTCTGTTGGATTTTATTTTCATATACTATTGGCACTACCTGAATCGATTAGCACGTTCTCAAATGCTTTAGGATGATTTTAATGGACAAACAATCTTTCACATGTGCTTCTTAATTCTTGATTTTCCAGTTGTATAGAGTGGATTCAGAATTATGTTCAACTGACATTGGAGATTCTATCAAAATTTCTCCTTGTGCAGTTGGTTTTACATAGTCTCTTTGTTCATTTTTTATTTGATACATACATCGAGCCTCTTGGTATTCATCCCATGTTTTAGTCCATGGATTTCCTTATTTTGGATCCAAGGGAATGATTATTTTTCTCCCATCACCTTTTAACTTGATTCTATCTTTTTCCAGAGAGATATTTGCATTCATCTTTCGACCCCATGGTCGACCAACAAGTGTTGCATATCATGGCATCCCCTTGACTAGGTTGATGACTTCAAAATCGACTTGAGTCAGAATACCCATTATTTGAGTGTCCAAATTTCTGAGTATACCAATGGGTTCTATCAATATTTGATCCGCAAGTTTGAGATAGTTTAGAGTTAGTGCTAAATCAGGTCGACCTAGTCTTATCCAAGTTTTTTGAGGTAAGATATTAACTTGAGATCCAAAATCGACAACTACTTGTTTGATAGATACTTCATTGATTTCTAGGTCTACGCGTAAATCATACTATTTATGCTTATACGAGCGTTTTTTGACATCCTTTGATGGCCTTTTTCCTTCTTTGTATTCTTTTAATATATTTAGTAATTCTAGCAATTGACCGACTGACTGCTTTTCCTGTAATAGCTGTAGGAATTCTTGTAGAATATCTTCATTTTGTCCTCCATTGTTTTTCTTAAAGAATATGATAGCTTCCTTCATAATTTGTTCTTCTTTATCAGGATTTGGAAAGAATATATCCTTTTATTTCTGTTGGTCGTGTAATGTGGCACTATTAAGATCTCATCCCGTGCTAGATCTTGTGATGATATTTAAATTCTTTGAATTCAATACTTCTTATTTTGATACTGCATGTAGAAGACTCACATTTTTTCTAGTCATAATTTTGTCAAGTATTATTGGGCACTCTTCTAATCAGTGGTCACTGATGTTTCATATATTGCAAAATCTCTTGTCGATTCTATCTTTCATTGGGAAATCTGGACTGATGTGGTCATTTTTACAACAATTGTAGCAATATGGTTTTCCTTGACCCAGACCTCAACCACCAAATCCATCACGACCTACTCGACCTCGACCTTGACTGTAATAGTCATCTCTTTGACCATAATTGTTAGCTTGTTCAGTGGCTTTTGTGTGGTATAATGTTCGTACACTGGTTTGATTTCGTGCATTAAAATAACATTCTAATGTTTTTTGATTAGAAGATTCACATATGTGGCACCGCTTAGTGTTTTTCAAATTATGTGGAAAGTATTGTACATTATGATCAGTCAAACCCTCACATATGTTACAATATTTCCGAGCTTGTACTCTATGTGCATCTGTTGTTACTGGTGGTTGATCATTGAGGCTACAAGTTTCCTTTGTATGGCCTTCATCACAGCATGAAGTGCACCAAAGTTAATTTATTCTTATGGAAAAATTCTTTATCATTTGTTGTAAGTGCTTTATTTTTTCTTCAAGTCTTCCAGTTGACAAAGAAGTCAACAACCCATTGTCATCTGTATCGATGTGTTGTTCCTTTTGTAATGCATCTTCGCAAGTGGTTTTTTCTTACAAGCATAATGGTGAGTGGATCTGTTGCAATAAACCAACGACGTACCACTGAACTAGCAAGCTTTGGTCGATTGATGTCGAAATTTGGTTCAAGTGATCTTTGAATCTTTTATCATACTCACATACCGACTCACTTGGTCACTGTTTTACTTCCTTTAACTTTTTCACAACCAAGTGTGTGATATCTTCTACTTTAGGGCACAGTGTCAGAGGGCAGCTCCAAATTGTGCCATCTGTTTTTCTTCATCGGTGATGTCTACGACATCCCATAATTTCTCACACACGAACCAATGTCTTTTTGGGTCCTCATCTCCCTCGTACAAGGGTATGTGGTTAAACCTCATCTTTATTTTCTTTTTAGAGGTACTTGCATTATGTGGTGTTTGAGTTACCACATTTTTTGTTGAATCCTCGATTGGGTTTTCTTGTGTCACTTTTTATATTGGTTGATATTTTACTCGGTGGTAGTGTAGGAATAACTGTTTCCTGTGGACTGCAGAAAGTATCTCTTCAGTTTGAGAACTTTGATATTTATAGTCGACTAAGCATCGGTACAATGGTCATGTCGGGTCACGACTGTAACTAGTTTCTTCTCTTGATAATATATTTGGCAGGGGGGTCCAGTTGGTGAGATCCTTAATTTGGATGAGCATGTTGTCGGTTTCATTTCTTTCTGGCTAAAAAATGAGCACATCTCATAGGTTTCCATGCTCGTCGGTTCTGTACCATAACCTTGCATATTTTTCATTGATATGAAGTCATTGTTGGAGGAATTATTTATTCGTGGGCTAGTTTCTAGTGCGGGGGAAGTGTGTATCATTGGTCCTGAGTCTTAGTAATCCATTCTTTCAGATTCTTCTTTTGGTTGATAGGAATTCAATCTATCTTCTATCAACTCTACGTCTTGTCTTCTTTTGGGGGTCACTGCGGCTGTTGTTATTTCTAGCTCTGGTCGATTCACTTCAAACTCAGAATGGTCACGTGCTCTGTCAGGCTTACCCTTCCTGGTCATTTTTATATTTGACTTCTGACTGTTCCACAGGTTACAAAGTTTTTCCCTTTTGTTTTTCCTTTTATCTCGCTCTAATCCATGGATATCAACGGATTTCTTGTATGCTTTATTTCCTCTTGATGACATTTATGCTTCAGTAATAAAAATTCCTAGTATGCTTTCCTTGTAGCATCTCACAAATTCAACTGAACCCGAATCGCCGCCCCAACTTACTCAAATTCAGTACTACTGGCCATGTTTATTTATTCAAAAAATAATCCCAATCTTGTCTTGTGTCTTTACACTTTGCGTCAAGAAACCATTCCCACTCTTCATCCCTCTCTTGATAGTTACTATTTGGTAACGACGTGCCTAGTCAAGGTCAGTATTCAATGATATCACTAACTCCCTTGTCGAGGAGGAATTTATGGAGCAGTGTCGAAAAAATACATAAGAATTTGTCATGCAATTCGATGTAATTTTTTTCTTTTATTCTATCAAGAGATGTTCGATCTTCGACGACTTGCTCTAAATATAGTCTTCAACAACTCTCTCGAACCAGTGATGCAAATTCATTCGCCCTCCGTTTGTAAGTTGAGGACAATTTTCTCGTCGACTGTCAAATTATGAATTACCCAACTTATTGATGTACTGAAATAACGCTTCAGGGACAGATTCTAAAAATCTTTCGTGGGTTTCTGAAAAGAATCTTGCTCTTTCTTCTGCGAGTGAAAGATTGTTTCTTCTGGCATAATTTTTAATGTAATTCTTAGTCTCGCGCTCCCACCATTCACATATGTATTTCATGGTTAACATCTATATATACTTCTGCATGCCCAGGTTCAAAACAACTGGCAATGGAATCAATGTTGTAGTTTAGATGAAAGTAGGGAGAGTTTCCAGTAGTCCTTCATAAGCAACATAGAAGATACACACATATAGATATAGACAAAGACATACACAAGTAGTGCAAAGATTTGTATTTATTGAAGGATATAGCAATGTAGTACTATGTATACAATCTCTCACACAGAGCTATCAAATTCTCTCTGTGCTTGTCTATTTATATCCCTATATGTCTAGTTACCAGGAAGTTGTAACTACTTAACTGCCTGGGTCGGTAGGTTAGCAGATACTTCGACCGACTTACATTTCCAACTACCACAATCAACCGACTATTTATAGTTGAATAGCGGGTCTAATCAACAGAGTTGACTAGCCCCTACAATAGGTGCATAAGCCATATGTGTGTTATTGCAGGAGACAATATGGGAAGGATCTAGGATTGTGTATTTACTAAGGAAATATATGAAGGATTGGAAGTTTTTGTATTTGGATGCAAATGGGAACTTTGGAGGATTATTGACTACTTGGTGAAATACTATCTCACGAACTAAATACACTTTGTTTGGTTCATGTCTTTGGACTAAGATCTTTTTCAAGGAGTTGGATCTCAATATTTTTGTGATAAACTATTATGGCTTGCATGAGTCAAGGAAAACATTTTGAGAATATTTTTTCTCAATGGATGTATCAAATAATATTTTTTGATAATTGGAGGTGACTTGAATTTCAATTTATCTAGATCAAAGGTTTGAGATTCATGTGCTCAGATAGATCCTCAAACATGTCTTTTAGGCATAAACTTGAAATAATAGGTTTAATAGATAAGGTCCCTATCAAGATAAGTTTGACCTAGTTGAATAATATGTGTTGGGGGGCGGGGGGATGATGTGCAAATTTCAAAGAGGCTCAATCATTTATTTATATTATAGGTGTTGTTTTCATTAGTGGAAAGAGTAGGATCATGGTTTGAAGTGGGTGGTATTTTGGATCATGCTCCAATACTATTTTAGTTGGAAAGGTCAGATTCTAGGCCGGGTAGCCCTTTTGAATTTAATGCATCTTAGTTGGATGATGAAGATTACCAATAAATAGTAAAGAGGGAATGGTTCCCATTTGATCCATCTTCTAGAGAAACAACTAGTTATTAGTTTGTGAATACATTAAAGAAATTAAAAGGAGTGGTAATGACTTGGGTGGAAAATCAAAAGGTCAAAATGAACAAGGATTTAAAAGAAGTAGATAAAACAATCTCAAACTTGTATGCCAAAAATGATTTGGGGTTGTTTAACGAGGAGGAAAAACATATTTTAAAAGAGATGGAGAGGAAAAGTAAAATCATATAATGGAGGGAGGAGGAAATTATGTTAAAGAGCAAAGCTATTTGGATTGAGAAGAGTGACCAAAATTCAAAGTATTTTCATTATTTTTCAAATCAAAGGAAAAAATGATATATTGTTTGGGATATGAGGGTGTCATGGATAACAATTGATCAAGAATTGCAAGTTTAGGGGTCTATCATTATAACTCCATTTATTCAAAGCCAACTTAGGAAAACGTTGAGGAGATCTTGACATTAATCCCACAATTCCACAATTTTGTGAACGAAGAGGAAAATTGAATGTTGATGGAGGTGATCTCAAAGGATGAACTTATGACTTCTTTATGGACATTTAAGAAGGACAAGAGTCCAGGGATGGATGGATGGTTGATGTAGTTTTATATAGTTTTTTTGGGATTTTAGGGGATGACCTTTTGAGGGTTCTGGAATAAGTTATACTATATGGTAAGGCTATTGGGGATTTTATTGCTACATTTTTTGCTATGATTCTTGAAAAGGAGATGCCAAAATCCTTGAGGCATTTAGGACCATCTCACTATGTAGTTGCATATACAAGATATGTGCCAAGATCTTTGTAGTGAGGCTCAAAAATACTTTTTCTAAAGTGATTTCTTAGAAGTAGTTTGAATTTTTGGCAAGGCGGAATATTTTTGAGGTTATTAGCTCAACACATGAATGTTTACACTCAATTAAATAAAAATCCCTCCTACAATGATATTAAAGATCGATTTATCTAAAGCATATGATATGGTTTCTTAATTGTACTTAAGATTAATGTTGTTGCATGTTGGTTTTAGTTTAGAGGTTACTAAGTGGCTTATGGGATGTGTTACTTTGGTATCCTTTTATCTTCTTATAAATGGTTCTTCTTCAATTTTTTAAACCCTCGAGGATTTTAAGGCAAGGGTGTCCAATTTTCTCTCTATGATTTTTATTGGTGGTTGAGGCATTAATTTGATCCATATTAGCAGTAAGGAGATCTAGGGTAGTCACAAGGGTAAATATTGGTGTGTCTCTTTCTCTATCCCATCTACTGTTTGCGGATGATCTATATTATTGTTTTCAAATGGTAGTCTAAGAGAAGCTATGTAGTTTAAGGATATCCTAGACCTATTCAGTTATACTATATGTATGGTAATAAATGAGTTCAAATCTTTTGTTTCTTACAACGAATTCGAGGAGGATATGGTACAAACTTAAACTAGAATCTTATCTTTCAAGTATATGGATTTTAATTATGGCTTCAAGTATATTGGTTACATTCTAAAACCAAATGGTTTCAGAAAGTAGGACGAGGGATGACTGTTGGAAAAATTGAGTCACACATTAACATCTGGTGTAATAGGTGGTTATCCGTTGGTGGGAGAATTACCTTGATGAAATATGTTTTAGAGGCAATTATTGTATTATGGTAGTCTCTGGTACATATCCTTGAAGGGGTACTTGAAAGGATTAGATTTTGTTTTTTTGTTTCTTATAGTCAGGTTATAAGGATTATTAAAAGATCCCTTTAGATAAATGACAAGTTTTTTCACAGCCAAATGATGAGGGAGGATGGGGTTTGAAAAATATAAATAATTTTGGCTTAGCCCTTGTAGCAAAGAGAGTTTATGGAGAGTTTTATAAGGCAATGGGTCAAGGACAAAAATATTACAACATAAATATGTTAAGCCTTTCTCTTTTCTTGATTGGTTTAGATCTCCAAGTAATTCCATAAAAATGTTTATATCCATTGGAAATCCCTAGCCAAACAATTTCCAGTCATTGCAAATTATTTGGCATGGAAGGTAGGAGAAGGATCCAATTTAATATTAGGTGTGGATGTTATTTTGGGTGTTGAAAGATGGATCTTGCTCTAAGAAATGATTGTTTTCTTATGGAATTATGGGTATTATACTATTTCTCATGTTAAATATGAAATTTCCACTAATATATAGTCTCAGGGATGGCTATAGGTATATGCACTTGGATTGGAGGGGCTTCATGCAACAATATGTGGTTTATATTGGTTTATTAAAGAGGGAACACAATAGAATTATAGATGATTTAGAAATCTTGGCATGTGCTTACAATAAGTTTGGTGGACATTATACAACTCTGGTTGGTCATAAATCTTTGTATGACTCAAATCCATAAGGCCCTGTCTAGTGGTAGTGGTGGAAGTCCACATGGAAATTTAAAGTGCCAAAAGAGATCAAAGTATTCATATGGATGTCATTTAAAAACAAGGTTTTGACTTGGGATAACTTGCAAAAGAGAGGGAGTTAGGGCCCTAGTGTTGAAGAGAAGTTTTCACATCTCTTAATTTAGTGCTCTTATGCTCAACATGTTTGGAAAAAGGTAGAAGTTGTTACGTGATTTCCTAATGTGTGGAGTGGCATGCGTATTGAGGATTGCTTGATAAAATGGTATGAAAAAAAGGAGTTGAAAGAAACACAAACCTTTCCTTGTGTCATTTGTTGCAAAATTTGGCTAGTGAGGAATTCTTGCATTTTTGAAGCAAAGCATTTGCCTCCTTTTCAAATTATATCTAGAGTTTGGGTCTGTAGCATTTGGCTATAAGTCTATTACAAAATAAAACCTATCAAGGAAGACATGTGAATTGCAGTTGGATAAGACAATGCCTTGGGGTTTTGATGGGGCATGGCAAAGGATCTTTCATTTTAGAAGTGGGGGTGGGAAGTTGTATTTTTTGGACTCTCATTTCATCTATTCAATATGGGGTTAGGCCCCAGGTCAAATAATATTGATGATTTCCAATCCTTAAAGTTTCTATTAAAGTGTGCAGAGGAAAGACACATTCAAAGATTGTAGTTATTTGGTGACTCCATTTTGGTTATAAACTAGATGAGAATGAAGGGACTTTTACATAGTTCAAATATTAAACCATTGGGTGATATGTTATTAGAAGTTGTTGGTTCCTTTGAACAAATCTCCTTTTATCATGTGTTTAGG
>ML807449.1:0-13353 GCA_009831015.1 Picea engelmannii
CGGAGTCCAAGGGAGTTCTACCGATGCCTCTGCATCCTCAAGGTCCGAAACCCTGCACACTCAACGAAACTGAGTCAGCGGCACCTGTCTACATCAAGGTAGTAAAAACATCATGTCATATAACTTAACGCATCATAATGAGATAAAAAGTTTTATCATCATAAAAATCCGGATCACTCGCGAGCAAGTGTCCTCAAATAATAAGTTTGGTAAGTGCGCCAGAGCGGGATGTTACAAAGATGATTATGTCGATGGAAGACACTTTCTTGCAAGTGATTGTGTTGCTAATGATGATCTTGATATTTCTCTTATCAACAAGATTATAAATAAATATGAAAATGGACCTAGGAATGGAGATCATGTTCTAAATTATTCAGGTGCAACAAATCAAGGTGATCATGAATATATTGTTCGGTCTCCTCATAATGCTATGTATGATTATAGTGAGAATGTTATTCCTCCTAGTGATGATGTTGAAATAATGGAGATATTGCAAGGAAATATTGTGTTCAGTGTTGATACTTAGAACACATCACCAAAAGACTTCATCCTCCCTTGAAATCCGACCTTCTTTACTTTAGATTTCCTCTGAAATTTGAATTATATCTCCTTGTTCATTAAAAAGCTTGTGTGTGTTGAAAAATGAATGTTTAATGAGATGTATTTATACCCTTTATGTCACTTCCTTTTAACATTAGGGACGACCTGACACTTTCTTATTTTGTAATTTTTTTCTTTAATTATCTTCAAGGCTGACCTGTACTTCCTTCTTCAATTCACTTTCTCATCTTCACAAATTCATTTCTCCTCAACCATGAGGATCCACGTGACATTCCACCTACCACCAAAAACAACACAATGTATAATATCCATCCATGGGTGTTGTATCTACATGTGCATTGTCCTTCATGTCCAAATACCTTCATCAATGTTGTAGTCCAAAACTAATGACCAGGGTTGACATGAATGACAACAACCAATCTTCCAACAATCTCCCCCTTTTCATTGATGGCAACACTCATGCTCACCCTGTCATCATGATCCCAATTTCTCTCCCCCTTTGAAATCAATGGCAAAGGGTGGGTTTTCTCCCCCTAAGTTCAATGGCATAAGGTGACCTTCTTCTTTGGGGTTTCTCCCCCTAAACATGTGGCACTCAATAATAATTCATCCTTATTTTTGGTATTTGGGACTTTTTTTTTCCTTTGAAACCTTTTGTGTGGCTTCTTCCTTCTCTCTCTTCTTTGTGTCTAAGATGTATATGTTGTTTTGTCTTATTGTTGCAGTTGCAACCAATCTTCCTGAGTTATTTTATCTAATTTTACATTTTTGGGAATCAAACATAAGAGTGTATCCTTGATCACATATTTTGCTGACACTAAGGATATTATGCTTCAAATCTTTAACCAATAGGACTTTTCCTGCTTTTACATTTTCAATATTTGCAATTCCTTTTCCAAGTATTTTGGTACATGAGTCATCTCCAAATGCAACATTTCCACCCTTTTTCTTCAAACTGACAAATTTTCTTTGATCTTCGGTCATATGAGATGAGCACCCATTGTCTATGAACCATTCATCTTCTTCTTTGCATTATTTAGTGACCAATGTGATTCGAAAGTTTTCATTGTGTGGAATTTCTTTCCTTTTCCATGTTGTAATTGGTATAGGGACATTTGGCACATGATTATCTTCCTTCATCTCTCTGCAATATCGTACTTTGTGACCAAGATTATTGCACTTGTAACATACAATATTTTGATCCATTAATGGGTCAAATGGATTATAATTTTCATTAACAGGTCTACAAACATTTCCACATCTATTATTTTCACCATTCATGTAGCTTGCGTAGTTATTCCTTTCATTGATTCTAGAATTGATTTCCTTGTGTCCAAAATTTCCACAAGTATAACAATGTCCAAGAAAGAAATTTTGATACCTGGGAGTAAGTGATCTTATTTGTGGTGTAGTCGATATGGGTTTATGATTTATTCTTCTGTAGTTTCCTTCATAATGATTTCTTTCATACCTGATGGGAGAGGATATTCTTGATGTCTCATTCTTTCTGAATTCTTTCTCTGGAGTGTTGGCTTCATCCTTTTCATCTTCCTTCTCTTGTTTTGTTGTCTTCAAACTGTCATTGTATCACATTCCTGTCTTTTCATTTGGATAACTTTTACTGCTAAGGATCTCATCTAATTTTTCAGTGCCTTCTTTAAACTTATTCAACTTTTCTATTGTCAATAGTAGCTCCCCTTTTGTGTGATCCAATACTTATTTCAGTTTCTCATAATATTATAATTGTTCCTTCAAGCTACCAATGGTATTTTCAGGTCTGTAATTCTCTTCTTCACAACTACTTAATTCACCTTTTAGTATTATGTTTGTGTTTCTAATCTTGTTATTTTCAGTTTCAACATGCTTCAACTTTTCAAGATTCTCATCTTCTTGTTCACTCTCTATGTTGTCTTTGTATTCCCAAAAGGAATCAAGGTTGGTTTCTTCATCTGAATCTTCTTCAAAAATGATTTCTTCTTGTTTATAACTCTTGTGATCATCATCTTGGGTTTCTTGGGTTATGAAGAGGACTTCTCCTCCATCATTATCTTCTTCATCACTCTCATCTGAGGAGATTTCATCATCCTTGGAGTCGAATCTCTTTTGATTGTTGAGACTTCTCTTTTTATAGTAGCAGTTTTCAACAATATGTCCTATTCTACCACCACTAAATCATTTGAGAGGAGACTTACGTTTGTATCTTCCAGTTCCCTTATGGAACCTTCTTATGGAATTTTCTATTTCTTCATCAAGGTCATTATCCTTGTATTTTTTCTTATTTATGGGTTTAAAGGCTGCTTCATTGTTTAGCTAGTCACTTTCTATACTTTCTCTCATTTCATATGCTATAAGAGACCCATGTAATTCATCCAATGTCATTTTGGTCAAGTCCCTAGTTTCTTAAATGGCAGAGACCTTAGCATTATACTTCAAGAGAAGTGATCTCAACACTTTTTGTACAACCAAGGATTCATTGAGATCTTCACCTGATCCTCTCATAGCATTAACAACTTCATCAACTCTAAGAAAATAGGTTACAATATCTTCCTTTTCATCCATCTTCAAATTTTCAAATTCTTCTCTATGTCGTTGAAGCTTAACCTGCTTAACTTTTGGATCACCTTCATAGATACCCTTGAGTTTGTCCCATACCTCTTTAGCAGTGTTGTAGCCCATCATTTTGCTAGCAATGGTTGGTGCCAATGCTACTAGAATAACATGTCTAGATTTTGAATTACAACTCATAAGATTCTTCTCATTTGGATCGATTGGAGCATTATTTGGGATTACATAGCCATTTACAACTAAGTACCAAATTTCTACTCCCAAAGCTATTAGGTAAGTTTTCACTCTATCACTCCAGTATGCATAATTGCTTTCATCAAATCGTTGAATCCCACTTTAAATGTTCTTGTGTTCATCCATCTCTGCTCAGGTTTTTCCTTCCAGTGGTTCAAATTTTCTAAAGGAAATCCTCTCTAAAACCAATTATTGATACTTAGAATACATCACCAAAAGACTTCATCCTCCCTTGAAATCCAACCTTCTTTACTTCAAATTTCCTCTAAAATTTGACTTATATCTCCTTGCTCATTAACAAACTTGTGTGTATTGAAAAATGAATGTTTAATGAGATGTATTTATACCCTTTATGTCACTTCCTTTTAACATTAGGGCCAACCTGAAAGTTTCTTATTTTGTAATTATTTTCTTTAATTATCTTCAGGGCTGACCTGTACTTCTTTCTTAAATTCACTTTGTCATATTCAAAAATTCATTTCTTCTCAACCATGAGGATCCACGTGATGTGCCACCTACCACCTGAAACAACATGATGTATATTATCCATTCATGGGTGTTGTATCTGCATGTGCACTGTCCTTCATGTTCAAATACCTTCATCAATATTGCAGTCCAAAACCAATGACTAGGGTTGACATCAATGACAAAAATCAATATTCCAACATCCAGAACGAGGACTAGAACTTTTTATATCAATCCAAATCATTCTAGTTATACAAGGTCTAGGAAAGAATTTCTCACTAAATCATTTTCCATCGGATATTTGATTTCTAGTGATTGTTGTCAAAAGAATTGTTTAAAAAGTATAGACTACATGTATGCCTCGCATAAAAGGATGAATTAGTTGTCAATGCATAAGATCATGCAAAATTCATATTTAGTGGCATGCATGATATCTATGAAGACAGGATATGATTATCGCATTGGTAATTTTTTATTTATTTATTTATTTTATGTCTGGCGGAATCAACAACTAGTTGGGCACGTGATCGCATTACACGTGGCCGTGTTATCCAACTTCTACCACTATAACCTCCAGGTGTGCCCACGATGCCCCTTACGTGGCACACATTGTAATTTGGGGGGAGTTGAACTTGAAACCTCATGGAACTTCATTTTCACGGCACTTGCCAATTGAGCTGCCCCCTCGGGGGCTCGCATTGGTAATCTTTTACTTTGCAGAAAGGATTTCAAAAAATTCCACTCAATTGGTAATCTTCATTTATCAAGGATTCAAACAAGATTGGAAAAAGATCCTACATTTTATTCCAAGGTACATCATGGATGAGAGATTGTCCCATTAACAAACATTGCATTGTCATGGATGCGAGACTTATTTTCCAAACATGGAGAGTCTATTCCAGATAGAGAGACAATACATATTTCATATAATTTCTCAAGGAATGAAATCTACAAGTTATACAAAGAATATGTTGAAAGTGTTGAAGGAAATCATAATTTTATTTCATATGCATATTTTACAAGAGTATGGAAGAGAAAATTCATAAATGTTTGTATTCCTAAGATGTCAATGATGGGAATTTGCAGTATATGTGCTTCTCTTAAACAAAGAAGAGATAAATTGGAAGGGGTAGAAAGAGGGATATATTTACAATTTTGTTTTGTTTAAATTCAATAGTTATCAACTATGAAAACATATTATAAATATTTTCATTTTGTGTCATTTGTAGATTTTGTAGTCAAAGTACTTCAAGAATACATGAATCAACAATAAAGTGAAAGAAAAAAGATGTACAAACATAGAAAGAACTGTTATGATGATCCAGATAAATATATGGGTATGATAATTGATGGCATGGACAGGGGAAAAAAAAAAAAAAAAACACTTCTCCCACATTTTGTCTATACACCAACAAATTTCCAGGAAGATAAATTCATTCAGTTTCACTTGGTTGGTTGTATGGTTTTTAATGGAGCAATGTGTCCAAGGGTTTACTTCACAGCTCCAAATATTCATAATGATGCAAATATGACCATCACCATAATTCATCATGTGATCAGTCACTAGTTTGGTAATCTTCCTCAAGTTCTATATTTGTAGTTGGACAACACTAGTCATGAAAACATAAATCAAATTGTGTTTGGATACCTCAACATGCTTGTTGAATTGAGAATCTTTCAAAAGGTTAAAATTGGTTTCGTTCTTGTTGGATACATGCATGATCATATTGATCAAATGTTCAGTCATTTTCCAGTAACATTAAAGAGGGAAAATGTTGGAAGACTACCATGATTAATTGAATGTATTAAGAAATCATACATTCGAGAGCCTAGTTTTCACATATTAGAATAAATTGTTGACATGCGAAGATTTATCCAGGGATCACATGGTGAAGACAAATGTATTGAGAAACAATATGACATTAGCTTCCAACATCATTTTTTCTTGAAAAACATTGATGGGGATACACTTATATGGGGCAAGATGTATTCAACTACTGTAGAATGGGGGCCTTCATCAGGTTTGGAATTTTTGAAGTTCACTCTAGATCGTCCAATATTTTCATCAAAGTTAATGTTATTACAATAAGTTGCTTAAATCCATAATGCACGAAGGCGTAATAGAGATGTAGATTATTCTGAATGCTTGGAGGAAATAAAAAAGTCCATTAAAGATACAGATGAGTACTTTGATGTTGTTGATTCTGTTTGGTGGGAGTCTTTTTTCAATGATCAAGATGAAATAATTTCAAACTCAACAAATGAAGATACATTTTTGAAGACTCCATTTATTTGGCCACAAAATAGGTCAAATGAATATGAAGAAAGAAACATTGTTGAACAACAATAATCTTAAGATGTTATTGAGTTTTCACAGGTAGAGGAAAGAGAAATGTATATTGGTTCTAGAATATCATGTGCAAAATGTGAAGCCATGAAATATATTTACAGGGGTTCAACACAAGATATTAAGGAGGGTTTCATGATTGTAGTATTAGTGATTGAAGATCCACATGATTATCCATTCTGGATTGCAAAGGTTATAAGGATCGATAAAGAAAATGAAGATGTTATAGTAGTTGAAGTGCATTGGTATGCAAAAAGTACACACCCATTCAATGGTGTGTACAAGCAAGAGATGGTGGTTGAGAAACATAACAGAAGAAAAATAAAAAGAAAGGGTCAAAATATAACTCATCCTCGCACCGACCTCTTAAAATTAGAGGATTTTGACATACTTGTCTATGACTTCAATTTGACAAAGACAATAACTCTTCACTCCAGGACCATAGAGATTATCAAGAGGTTGTTGCCACAAGAAATAAGTACAATATGGGATTATGTTGAACCTAGTCATAGATCAAAGAGGCTTTTGACATCGGAAATGTTGGGCATACATGTGGACTCAAATGGTGCACTCATTGATAATAGAGAAGAATATGGGTCATCTATATCTTCATCCAGTCATTCATCTAAAGACAATGTAGATTCTGATGGTGTGTCAGAATCCATGGATGAATTTGATTAAGTGTATGAAACATTTTATGTATTTTTTATGAATATGATGTTTGTATGGTAACCATAAATGAGTGTTCGCAGTCACATATGATCTTACATGAAGTTATGAATCATTTCTATGTTTTATCAATTATATGTTTTTATTATGGAGATTATATAACGGAATTTCTTATCTCTTATGTTTTGAATATGGACAATGTAACGAAATAATTTATTTTTTGTTAAATGTAATTTGTATAGACTTGTTTATTTAAAATAAAAAAAATATTTCGAAGTTATGTTGAATGTTGACATCTGAAATGGTGATATTTTCATGCCATTATGTATTATCTTGTGGTTGGAGTGATAAACTAACCTTAAAAAAAGTAAATATTTAAGGGTTGATTTTATGATTTGGTTTATATCAGTGATAATGTTTTACACCACTTTCAAAAATGCGCTAAATTTTAGGTTTTGGTTGCAATGGTACTTTCAGCACTAGGATAAGGTTTCAAATGAGGTATAATTTTAATGTTTAGAAAAAAACATTTTTTTGTTGGTAGCACCATTCTTTGATTTAGGTGTTGATTTTAAGGTTTTCTGAGCAACTATATGCATGTTTTAGGCCATGCTTGAAAAAACATTGTAATTTTAACCTAAAAAAAAGGGTGCTATCGATAACACCACTTTTTTATTTGAGGGTTAATTTTGTGGTTTTTTATGCAAAAATATGTGATTTAAGGGCTAGAGTTCTCATTTTGAGGTCATAGTTCTCTTTAAGTTGGTAAATTGTTCAGTGTTATGGCTGGCGATTATGAATATTCCAATTTCTGTGTTGGCAAGGATTAGACAGTTGATGTTTAGTTTTCTATGGTCGATATGTGGGGTTTCGGAAAGAGTACACCTCTGTAAGTGGGAGGAGATTTCCAAGACAAAAGATTAAGGTGGATGGGGTGTAAAGAACTTGTTTTGGTTCAACAGAGCACTCGCCACAAACACCCTATAACGCTACCTGATGAAGGATGGTCTATGGCATAGGCTGATAAAGGACAAGTACCTCGCCTCCTCCTCAGTGGTATCCTAGCTCAGAAGACCCTATGTGAGCTTACATAAAGTCTCCAGTACCTAGATATTCATACTTAAAGAATTCCATGTAGTGGCACATTGGACAACATGGAAGCCATGATCAGGCATAAACATTCGACTTGGAGAAGAAACGATTCATGGATTAGTTTAGAGGTATTTCTTATCTTGTGGTCTCATATACTCACTTAGGTAAAGGGGTTTTCACTTCCTTTATCAAATGGCATACCTAGGTAGGAAAGGGGTGAACTTGGCACAATGGAAATCAACATTCGAGATGGGATTGGTAGAAATACAGGTAGTTGAATGGGAGTGGTTTTGCAAAGCATTGGACCATGCAAGTATATATTTGTCAGATTATCCGGATGAGTTAGTTTGGACAGGGAGTAATTCCATAGGTGCCATCACTGCAAAAATTCTTATGATGCCATTGCAATGAATCTCTAGAATCAGAGTGACAAATGGTGGCATGGTTCGTTATGGAAATGGGACTTGGATTTAAAGTTGAAAATCTTCACTTGGTTGATGATGGAAAACAAGATCCTCACTTGGTAAAAATTACAAAGAAGAGGACATATTTCTCTGGGTATCTGTTCTCTCTGTCAACAAGACTCAGACACAAATCAACACTTGGTGATGAATTGTAGGTTTACACAATAGGTATGGAAAGAGATGCTAGCAACTTTAAAATTAAACATCGGTTGGTATGGTACAAATCTGTAGATTTTCTTTAAGGAATGGTGTCATAGGAATCCAAAGTGGAACATGTTTCCTTCCATAATTAGATGGAAAATCTAGTTGGAAAGAAACTCTGTGATATTTGAGAATGGTCAGGCATCATCAACTACAATGTACTACATGATCTTGGGTTGGATAGGGAGTACAAAGGTGAGCAGCAAGCCATCCAAAAAAATCAAAATACCCTCGAAGATAAATGAAAGAAGACCAGTGGGATGGTTTGATGGGCCAATGCAACGAGGAGGAAAACTCTACAAAGCAGGGGGAATTATCAAAATAAACACTGACATGAAATATATGTGGATGTTGAATTGTGGACTAGGCACAAACACTAGAGATGAACTATTGGGAGTGTGGGCCCTGTTGTTTTTGGTTTACCGCCTTCATATTTATGATTTATAGGTGTTGGGTGACTCAAATATTGTAATAGACTGGTTGAATTGAAAAGGTGAAATTCAAGTCATGGATTTTTCTTTTTGGAAAGAGCGGATTAAGACACTCATTTTGGATTTTACATATTTAGATTTCACTCATATCTATAGAGATTTTAACCAGGAGGAATATGAGTTATCTAAACAAGCATTGTTGCTTCTAGAAGGCATATTAACATATTTTTAGATGGAGGATGGGTAAATGGGTCCAGTCATGTTCTTAAACCTTTATTGTTGCTCTTAATTAACTTATGTTTTTGCAGTGTTTAGTCTTTTTGTTGAATGCTGGTTTTTTGGGGGGGTGACAACATGTTTGGTTGAATACCTCGTAGAGAGGGATGTATGAAAATTTCTGCATGGGTGGGGATACTCTATTCGGACTGAGATTTTGGGGTCTTATTTATTTCAACAAATTTTTGTTTTGTGAGGAAGGGAATGTTTTTTTGGTTTGATCATGTATTGTAATGAGGTTATATATATATATATATATATTCCTCTGGTGAAAAACAAAGTTCCAAATTTATTTATAAATAAAGGTTTTTCTTCTCCATTTTCATAATCTTAAATGTGTAGAGTTATGCCAAAATTCTTTCTTAATTGAATAATTGAATAATATTTTTGATTGAGTATTCATATTCATATTATTATTATTAGGTTGATATTAAAAAAATATTAATTGAGGAAATAATCTTTTAAATATAGAGGATTGGAGACTATTGTTTGATAAATAAGGTGTTTTCACATAGGTCGAACACTTTAAGCAATTTCTCACACAAACATATCAAAGATCAGGCATAGGGGGCACAACCACCCTTATATATAATATTGTTATTAGGGGTACTGATCCCCCTAACTTAGGTATATCCATTGCAAGTACTAATCCTCCTCTCTTTGGGATCTCTATTGGGGGTACCACTACCCCCTTAGTAACTTCCAATAGTGAAATAGACACCTCGGCTCTATTACTTAGAGTAGTGGTCCTTTTCTATTTCGGCGTGCCACCTTTCAATATTAGTGCACTACCTATTGTTCTTGACTTCCATATGTCAATACAAAGTTCATATGCCTTGTTCCCTACATTTATGTTGAAGGAGGGTACATCTCTTCCTTCATACCATCTATAGGGAGTTGATTCAGTCGATTTTTTGGCATATCAATGGGGATTGTATCCTTCCCAAGTACAGGTAATATGTTAAATATATTTTTTCAACAAAACCTTCCTACGATCGAAATCTTCTAGCAAAATAGTGGATTTTAGATGCTCACACACTAAAAAACACACTTTACCTAAAGACACATTATCTTAAGTTGATCTTAACTTAACTCCCAAGTATCTAAATATCCTACAACTATCTTCAATGGTCCTCAAGGTGAAGTCACATGTTGCTTTGTATTTTTTCTCATTTGTGATAATATACTCATTTTCATTCCCCCAAATAACTTATCATTTGTTTACAAGTATTTTCAATTTATTTTGAGCTCAATGATAATGGAACTCACCATTAATAGGATATAGTAGAATTTTTTTTCTTTTCATCATGTGTGCAAGACCATTCAAAGGTTGAATTTGCACATAGATCCTTCTCCCCCTACTCCACATTAATGTTGTCAATTTTGCAAAGAGCTCTATGAGGTTTGTATTACTTTTTCTCTTGAGTTATCACTTTGTTTTCTTTCCATTTCAGCAAACCAACCTCTTGTTTAAGGCTATTTTTGTGACCCTATACATGACACATTGCCAACCAAAAATTCACATAAATCTTCTTATATTGCTTATTGCATTCCTAATGTGTTCGTCACATTTTGATGTATAAGTTAATGAAATCCAAATTTTGCTTAACATAAATTAGGGCTTCTAACAAACACATTCAACAACCAATGAATATGTTTTCCTTCAATTGAAAATGGAAAGGAATCACTTACAATAATGTTATTTGGTTACATAAAACTCAATCTTGGAAAAATGAACAACTTGGAAAAACTGAGCAACTAACCATTTTCCTTCTTCTACCATTTTTGGAAAAGTCCTTAAATAGTTTTCAATTTGGATTCAAATAATCTACGTGGCATTTGGAATTATTGCACTAACTTGGAAACATTGAACTTAACATTGAAAATATTTGAAATCATGGGTTAAGAGTAAGACCGACGGTAAACATTGTATCCATGTTTAAACTCATCAAGGACATTATGTTCATATTCAAACCTTCCCGTGACATTTAGGTGATTATAAAAATGGTCCACTCTTTTAAAGCAATTTTATTCTCTTCATTTAAAAAATTCCCCTTCTAAACAACAAACTATACATAATGTCAAACCAAAAAGGATAAGGCATATGCATGTGGAGACTTCAACATGTTAATTCCTAAACCATGGACTCCTCTTTTGAAGGAATGCAATTAAAACTACATACTCTATATGACTACATAAGCATCTTCAACCTGTTAATTCCTAAGTCATTGACTACTTTTTTGAAGGAAAACCACATATTATATATGGATACATAATCATGGGAAGTAAGTAATTTTTTATTTATTTTTATTTTGTTAGAGGTGAAGAAGCCCAACAACAATGTTATAAAATGTAAATTTAGATATTCTATAATTTTTTGCCAAAACTTGTTTGACAACATCATTTGAAAGTATTTTTTTTTTTACTTTGCTAGACGTGAAGAAACACAACAATAATGTTATAAAATGAAAATCTAGATTTTTTGTTTAAGTTTTTTCCAAAACTTGTTTAACAACATCATTTGAAAAAAAACTTCACTCCAGTCAACATTACCCAATGTAATGTGTTAAGTGAATTATCTAATATGAGAGAAAATTTCCATTCTAACTAATATTCATGGGATACATGTCATTCATTAATCACTTACTCGATGCAAAAAACAAAAAAACTGATTGCCCCTGTAATCAACCC
Organism: Picea engelmannii; assembly: GCA_009831015.1. Taxonomy (NCBI): domain Eukaryota; kingdom Viridiplantae; phylum Streptophyta; class Pinopsida; order Pinales; family Pinaceae; genus Picea; species Picea engelmannii. The sequence continues at coordinate 11,997 of ML807449.1, forward strand.
ACAAAACCTATGAAAAAACTATGGTATATAGTAGATAACACTTACCATAAATGTAGGTGTCACTTTTAATTTTGCTACATGTAGATTTGATGTTTTATCAATTACTATGAATGTATCAAAAATATTTGACCATCATCAATTTTAGGTTTTGTTTCGACAACATGAATGAACAACAAATTCAAACATTATGCCTAAACTTGATTAGTATTTCATATTACTTCTTAAATTATAATTAGAATAACAATTTCACAATGACTATACAAAACCATGGTTAAACATTGTCAAAAGGTCACAATTCCAAGGTACGATATTATCCAAAATTTTTGTAACTTGAGACAGGTTAGTATTTTTCTTGTTTAAGAGTTTTTAATCTCAACATTAAATAGGTATATACTTTTAACTTATATTAGGTTAACTTCATTTATAATTCTAGCTTCTCATCTCATATAAATCTTCATATTTTCCAATAAAATAAAATACAAAGAAATAGAGTCTCCTACTAACATAATATGATCAATAATTATCTGATAAGTATGCTTGCTTTATCATCCTTCTCCTAATCGTTCATGAAAAATGTATTAAATAATTATAATAACCCAGGAAACTTTACAATATGTAGTATAGAAATATTATAATAAGGATCAACCTCCAGAGTGACATAGATTGTTTTATGCACCATGCAGTGTGTTGTCATAGATTTAGTCATGTACCATGCAACGTAGACATGCATGGAGTTCCGCCACTACGACCTTTAGCTTCAGTGACACATCAAAGTGATAATACAATGTTGTGTTGTGGACATAGTTATTTATACACTTCTCTAATTGTGAAGAGGACGATTATGGTTGTTGTAATTCAAGGTGGATCGTGGTTTAAATTGAATAGGAAGTAAAATAAAACAAGGCAGATAATTCATGAAGTGGTTCTTCCCTATCTTTCATGTTAGTATAAAAATTTGTGCAAGTTATTTTGTAAAATTCATTAATATCTCTTTGAAAGATATATAAAATTGTGTGAAAGTTATTTTGTAACATTCTTTAACATATTTTATCTTTCATGTTAGTATAAAAATTTGTAAAATAAAACAAGGCAGATAATTCATGAAGTGGTTATTCCCTATCTTTCATGTTAGTATAAAATTTTGTGAAAGTTATTTTGTAAAATTCATTAATATCTCTTTGAAAGATATATGAAAATGTGTGAAAGTTATTTTGTAAAATTCTTTAACATATTTTATATTTTATCTTTCATGTTATATCTTTCATGTTAGTATAAAAATTTGTAAAATGTATTTTGTAAAAATCATTAATATTTCTTTAACTTTAAGATTTTTAAATATTATAGATTATCTTCAATT
>ML807449.1:24315-52519 GCA_009831015.1 Picea engelmannii
ATTATTTTTTGTAATTAGTTAGTTATTTCAGCTCTTTTATTTATTTTATTTGTTTCTTCTAGGACTTTTAGATTGGCCAGCGGAGCCATTAAACCCGTCAAAACGAGTTATACCAAACGGCTTGAGATATTTAGACAACCTCGGACCAGAATCGTTCTTCCAATTGACGGACGGTCATTTTTGCCCGTTAACAAACCTCCATATCAACTCTCACATGGCACTCTCATAACTTTAAATGAAGGCCAAATTTATACCCAACAATATTACTATCACAACAAAGTGGAAGTGAATACTTGGTTAAGCAAGAGCAAGTTAGAAATCATGTTGCGAGACGTGGACATTCAAACTAAAAGCATATAGAACATGGAAGGAAAACATATGAAACATTTTGTTAGGAATGATCATTTTAATTCAGGAATTGCTCACTCCACCATACTAGAGTGTGCGTTACCCCAAATGATCAAGCCACTTCTACTTCTACATTATCGGTGGAAATTGACACTAATGCATTTGTTGGAATCAACGGTCTACTATATAAGAATAAGAATTGTGAACATCATATAATTAGATATAGAAAAAATATACATACATACATACATATATATATATAAATTTATTTTTCTTGGGAATACAACACGGGAAACCCCCGAGTACTTCCCCACATTGTGTGGATGGTAAATGGGGTAAATTGTTTGGCCTGTTTATGGGCCTAACCCGGTGAGGACATCAAGTGAGACCCTAAAAATTATCTTGGCCAAGGATTCGACCCTGGAACCTCATTCGAGCAAACAACGACACACTTCCATCTTGACAATTTTCAGTTCAACACATTTATCTGTAATGGGGACATTTCTTTGTAATTGTGAGTTTTTCACTTACATGGCTATCTTGAAGCCATACACAGCATCCAGGGGGGTATTGGTGGTCGCCCACCTATTCCAACTAGCTTATTTTGGAAGTTTTCATGTCAGTACATCTTTTTGTACTTCTAGGGTCATTTTGGGGCTCTAAACAATGTTTTCTTAGCTTTCCACAGTCAAACTATCGACAAAATAAAAGTTTGATGTCATAATGCATAGTTCTCAAAAATAAATTTCCAATGGGCTATCACGCACCTAAAACAAAGATTGTATCAAAAGTTACGACCCCAATATGTTAATGTAAGAACTTACCCCAATGGAGCCCACATGACTATTGGGATTCATCTCCTAGGGTTAGGTTTTAGGATGTATAGGTTTTTCGCATTCATGTTTATTATAAAAATTCCATCATAGCCTAATTGTAATCGTCTTCTTGCAAATAAGATTAGCCTCACATCTCTTCTCAAAGATAAAGATCTCACCATTTTAACGAGTCTTGCACTTTGTATTTTTACAATCTCTATACATTTCTTTCATTAATAGAAATCATGTATTATTGTATTTCTCTGTTTCTGGAAATTTTTATGTGTATTTCATTATAATATATTTGCTTTCATTTTGTTCCAAAAATAATTCTGATCACTGGTATCAGAGCAGGCTTCTCTTGATCATTTTTCAATGCATGTCCCCGACAAGGTCCTATTATAGCAAGTTGGGTGTCAAGCTTGTCTCTCTTGAGAAAAATCACTCTTGCATGCCCAAGAAACCCTCTATGGTGGAAGAAAATAAAAAAGGTGGAGAAAAAGATTCCATTAACCTGTTTCTTGAGAAAGCTCTCGTGCGACAGAGGGGCGAAATGATGGAAAAATTTGCCCACATCCTTCAATGCCTGTCTATAACAACAAGCACATCTTCATCAAGCGATTAATTTGGAGGAACCTCTCCCTTCAAGGCACAAGTTAGTTTTGATATTCTTGTATTTGAAGGTCAGATAGATGTGAGTTCTTTAGAAAAATGGTTGAATATGCTAGAAGGTTATTTCTCTTTTCACAATTTTTACTACAGGGAAAATATCACCTTCGCACTCCTCAAGGCTCTCCCCCATGTCAAACAATGGTGGGAAACTTACTAGGATCAAAGTTCCACAGAGGAATCTGGAATATATGGATCCGAGCCCACTTGGGAATTTTGTGTGGATGCGGTCAAGGAACAATACTACTATGTTGATAACTATGAAGACTAGTACATGAGATGGACCACACTGCGGCAAGAGAAGAGCCAAATAACACCATATTTCACAAATACTTTCCATACCTTTCACACCAAGTTGGGTATCAAAGACTCTGAGTGAAATCTGGTTCTAAAATACTGTGGGGCTCTACATAGGTACATCCAAACCAAAATGCATTTCCTAAACATCTCATCATTAGGAGTTGCCTATCAATATGCTGTCAAAATGGAGCATAAATTTTGGCACCATAACAAATTTGAGTTCAGGTCCGTGAATCCGCAACAAACAAAGCATGGTAAAGATGGCCCTAACCAAGAGCCTTCCAAAAACCAGTCCAAGACAAATGAAAAGAAGGGTAAAGGAAAGATGAATATTGACACTTGGAAGTGGTGTGACTTCCACAAAATACCCTGGCACAACACCGATGAATGTCGCTTGAAACAATCATTGGTGGTCGAGGTCAAAGACAAGGAGTCGAACCCTAATTCAAAATATGATCCATAAAATATTGAAAATAGACAGATCATCAATGAAGACCCTACTATTATTGTGATGCAGGAGCATCGTCAACTCATCAGGCGACCCAGCGCGGAAGCGGAAGACAGCTGGAAGGCGTCCAACACAATTTTTTGAAAAACACCTTGAAACTGCTGTGCAGACATTAATGTGATAATTTAATGAGGCGCACTTATGTATTGTAATGGACCTTGAGTGGATAGCTCTCGTCCCTAAGTATATAGATGACATTTAAGGAAGTTAATGCTGGTAGATAGGATTTTTAATTCATAGATTAGACAGTTTTGGAAGAAGGAGGGAAACTGTAGTGTCCCCAAGGCCGAGCTCCATTGTAAACCATGTTTTGAAAGGAATTGTAATTATGTTTTATAGGCTGGTGAGCCAAGTTTGTATAAGCTGAAGGCTTATGTGTTGTTAGGCCATGGAGCCTGAGTGTTGAAGGCCAAGAGCCTATTGTTGTACTTGTATGTATGTAGAACATTTAATAAAATATAAAAACCACCAGGTGCAGACCGACCACGATGAATGAGTGAAGGGGGACTGAGCATCCACAGAGTGGGAAAGGAATTAGGGGCTGGAAGGTGGGAAAGGGGATAAGTATTGAACCTAGGGGCTAAGCCTAGGGGGCTTAAGCCCGAGGATAATATTTTATTATTATTCCAAAATATATGTGCATCATATGTTTTTATCCTAAGTCCTTTTGGAAGGACTCATGAGTTCCCAAGTGGTGGGAGGAATGCGTGCTAGTGGAACGCATTCAATTCCATGGGTGACAAGTGTCAAACCTGGTGCATGCGAATAAAACGGCCAGGGTGAGCCATGAGAAGGTTCATATTCCATTCCATGGGATTGTCTGAACGGGGAGGGAGCCTGAGCAGTATGACTAACCTGACTCCTGTAGAGAACCTCGGTGAGACCCTGTGACTCAAATGTCTGTGTCTGATTCTGAGAAATCCCGTGCATGTAACCCCATCCTATGAGAAGCCTGTGTTGAATTCAAGGAAGAGTCTTTACTTGTACGGGAAAACTGAGTGAGCTTATGTGAGTATTCCCTGTTCTAAAGCCGTGACTGTGAAGCCATCCTGTGATTGCCGAACCAGTTTTTGGAAAGCCTGTGTCTATTTTTTCGTGGGATTGTTGAGACTACGCAGTACTATACTGCGTGAGGCTTGTTGGCCTGTGAGAGACTCCCTCCAGGTGAGAGAGTGCGCAAGGGAAGGAGAGAACTCCTGGAAGGAACCCTATAGCTTCCATAGAGCCCAGAGACTTCCGGTCCGGTCTGTTCCTGCAACCCAAGGTAAGGGAGATTAGCAGCCGAAGGACTATCCAGGTGACAAAGAAGGTGCATTCTCCTGGGGTGGAACAGGCATGTGGGGAATGAGGGTTTGTGGGTAGTGAGCGTGGGAGATTCCTGGGAGAGCATTCCATCCTTGTGGTTGTGTGTGATGTTTTCCCTGTAACCTCATCCTGAACCTAGATTCCTTGCCTTGGGGTGGAGCTTAGTCCCAGCTCGGGGGTGACCCACTGTTGTGATGATGAGCAGTGTGGTCTAAGGCTGGGAGGTTCGTGGAAGGCCTAAATTTGGTTGGTGGATTTCACCATTATCACAAGATAAGTATCTAATTATGTTCTTATCACATTTCCACATGACTGTGCTGTATATATTATCATGATTCCGCTGTGTATATGAATTATTATGGGATGCTATGGATTGTTAATTATAGCAGTAAATAACATGTTTTACTCTGAGACTTAAATGTGTTTAATTTTTAAATGCATGTGGAGTATATACTGGACTGTATGTGTTATGTAAATCCAACGCAAGTGTGTACAGATTGTTACATAGTGCGCTAAAAGCCTTGGTAAGCAAAAAGGTACACTACAAATTGGTATCAGAGTGAAGGATTTGACACTGAGCCTAGATGGGCCAGTGGAGTGGTCTTTGGACCGAGAACGCGAGGGGAAATTGATTCGAGAGGACCAATTTCGGACCCTGGTTTGCTCCAAAGTGTCAAGGAGATACTTGACGAGCTTTTAAGCTCAGGAGGTTTAGCGGTGCTGTGAAACCGCAGCTGGTATGGTCTATGACCTTAGCAAGATGGGTCTCCACACCAATGGTGTTGGTGCCTTAGGATCTGTTTGGGAGGGAAGACGAGCCCTCATGAACATTAGATCGAAAAGTATGCATAGGGTTTAAAGCCTTTTTTGAATTGCACAGGAGTGTGGAAATCGCGATACGTGAAATCCCGAATTAGTCAGGACCGTAGATCCAAGCCGTAAGGGCCTTTGGATTTACGCGTGGAATTTCATATTAGAGTTTTGGTGTTGGAAATATCAACATCCCTACAACAGGAATCGTGAAACGCAATATCCCGACGGACAAAAGAACCGTGTGGGGCCACAGGATCCGTGAGGTGGACAGGTGGCACGTCGTTTCGGGTTTTCGCTGTGAGAAGTCCTGAAAATTTATGCATTTAGGATTCACGATATTGCGAACTCCGAAACATCAATGGAGTGAAGGAATGTTGAAAAGTCAACCATGCAACAACATATCAGGGTTCGGGAGTCGGTAAAGCAAGTTGTCCGACATCGCGAGTGCTGAAATCGCGATAGGGGAAAAACCCCGATAAGGATATAAGGTTGCGGTCTTATGTGAGGGGTCACATGGACCTTGGCATAGCCAGGAAGGGATAAATCGAAAGGTGCATTGGAAAATCAGAGATCGAGAGTTCATGAGAATAGGAACTCATGTCTTTGGGGATCATGAAACCCCGACACCCGAAGCTTTAATCAGGGAGATGGACTGCGTGGACACATGAAGAGTACCACGTGTTAGCGTGTGTGTAGATAGGCGAGAGTGGTGGGACCCTAATGATGTCACCGAAGGTGATGAGGATCCTCTGAAACACACCATGTACCACTACAGTTGAGGGAGATATCTGTGCTGTGGAACCGTAGAGTATAGTAAGTCAGAATTTCGGAACTTGGGGGTTGGAAAGGAGAGCGAAACGGGAGTTCTCCAGTACCGAAAGTCTGAAACCACGATAGGAGGTATGACTGTGGATATATAAGGGGAGCTCATGTGAACCAAGAGTCTAGCCTCGAGGGATAATGGGAGTTAGAGCGCATCGGTGTTCGGAAACCCAAAAATTGCAGAGCCGAACGAGAGCTCAGAAAACCATTAGAATCGAAATATCTTTTGTTCTTGTTGGTATTAGTTACAAATGTTGTGGTTGTTCATGAAGGTTTAATGGCCTGAAAATTTTGAATTGGATTGCACAGTGCGTGTGCAGAGTTCAACAGAGGCCAAAACTCCAGTTAATCAATGTCGAGTATGGAGTGGGGAAGAGTGCAAATTACCCCTGAAATGGAAGACGAACGAGAAGGAAAGGATGTTAACCTAGGAGTCGAAGGATTGAAATCTAATGGGCATGGAAAGGGGATGGAAAAGGAAGGACACATAATGAAAATCATTGAAGGGTTGCAAAGAGAGGCCAAGGCTTTCCGAGATGATATCCGAAAGCTTATGAAAGTCAGGGATCGGCAAGGTGCATTAAACTTAAAAATTTTGAAGAGCCTGGAAAGAATAGAGAAGAAACTCGAGAAGAGAAGAGACTCAAGTACGATGAGAGTAGCAAAAGCCATGAAATAAGAAGAAGGTCAAGGAGTGGTAGCCGACATCTTAGTCACTCCCAAGAACATGCTGACAGGAAGACACACAGTAGTTCAAGCCCATCCTCTGCCAGAAAACATCAAAAATATGGAAAGGAGGAATTGAAAGGAGAAATGAACAAGATTAAGCCTCCAACATTCAATGGAGAACGGAAGAAGGAGGAAGATGCCAAGACCTGGTTTCTTGGCATGAATAAATACTTCCAACTGCATAATTATTTTACCCATGCAGAAGGAAGAATTGCAATGTACCAAGAGAAAGGAAAAGCATCCATGTGGTGGGATCAATTTGTACAGGTGCAGCACATCAGAGAGAAAGAGGTCACGTGGAAGGAGTTTAAGAGGTATTTCGAGAAGAAATACCTGACAAAGACATACTATGATAGAAAGATGAAGGAGTTCTTTGAACTCAAGTTGGGAAGTATGACCATTGATGAGTATGAACGAAATTTTCTGGAACTACTGAAGTATGTTCCATTCATCAAGGACGAAGCTGTTAAAATTCAGAGGTATCTGAGTGGACTACCACCTTTCATGAGTGACAAGATTCAATATGACGATCCAAAGACCATGGAAGAGACCATCAGAAAAGCGAAATGCTTGTCTGAACAGCAAGGAGAAAGGCCTATCCTTTGGAAGGTCTGGGATGATTGGAGGAAATTTAAGAAGGAACAGAGGCAGAAGGGAAGCAAGCCTTCCTTTTTCAGAAACAGTCCTTGGGGACAGTCATCTTTTAAAGAGCCTAAGAAGGTTGAAGGGAGTGAGCAGATGCCTAGGCCTCCACCTATAGAGTGTTGGGGCTATAAAGGAAATCATAGGTACAGAGACTACCCCCACCGAAAAGACAAAGCAAGAATTGTCCATATTGTTCAGCAAGATGAAACAGTGGAGGATATGGGTAGTAGAATGTCGAGGATCTATGCAGCCCTGGATAACAAGCAAGTAGAATTTCAATCGCACATGATTGAAGTGGAAGGTACGATCAACAACCGACCACTTGTTATTTTAATTGATTCAGGGGCTAGCCATAGTTATGTAGATCCTAGAGTGGTGGAAAGTTTTCATATAATGAGAAGCAAACATGAGAAGTCTTGGTTAGTGCAGTTAGCCATAGGGACCAAGAGGAAGGTCACTAAATTGGTTAAGTTCTTTTCAGTGGACATGAAAGGAATGAGCACTAAGGCTGAATTGAACATTCTGCCTTTAGGCTCATATGATTGCTTAATTGGGATGGACTGGTTGGACCAGCACCATGCCCTTCTGGATTGTCGTAATAAGAGGTTCACATGCCTGAATGAAGAGGGAAATTAGGTAACTGTCCAAGGAATTCCTAGAGTTGTGGCTGTGAGGAAAATCTCAGCCATGCAGCTGAAGAAATGTTACCAGAAGGGCTGTCAATTATTTGCAACCCAGGTGGAAGAAGTATTCCAAGATGTGGTCTCGAATTTGGAAGACCACAAGGTACTCAAAGAATTTAAGGGCGTATTCCAGGAGGTGCCTGGTCTACCCCCGAAGAGGGACATCGATTTTTCTATAAATATGATGCCTGGAGCAGCTCCAGTTTCGAAGACTCCTTACAGAATGAGTACACCAGAGCTGAAAGAGTTTCAATTGTAGCTCGAAGAGATACTAAAGAAAGGTTACATTCGCCCCAGTGTGTCACCTTGGGGAGCCCCGGTCCTATTCGTGAAGAATAAATATGGGACGTTGAGGTTGTTCATTGACTTTTGATAGTTGAATAAGGTCACTGTCAAGAACAAGTATCCTCTGCCAAGGATTGATGATCTTTTCGATCAGTTGAAGGATGCAAAAATATTTTTGAAAATAGACCTCAGATCGGGATATAACCAAGTGAGAATAAAGGATGAAGACATCAACAAGACTTCCTTTAGAACAAGGTATGGTCATTATGAGTTTACAGTGGTGCCGTTTGGATTGTCCAACGCGCCTGCTGTTTTCATGTGCTTAATGAATGGAGTGTTCATAAATTATTTGGACAAATTTGTTATAGTCTTCCTGGACGATATCTTGGTGTATTCCAAGACAGAGGAAGAACATGAGCAACACCTGAGAATGGTGCTGCAGGTGTTGAGAGAACACCAGTTGTACGCAAAACTGAGCAAGTGCTCATTTTACCAAAGGCAGATCCATTACTTGGGACATATAATATCTGAAGAAGGGATCGTTGTGGATCTTGAGAAGGTACAGGCCATTCGAGAATGGCCAGTGCCAAGGAATGTGGCAGAAGTTAGATATTTTATGGGTCTGGCAAGCTACTATAGGAGGTTTATAGCCAGATTCTCAAGGATAGCTCATGCTATCACTTCCTTGCAAAGGAAGGAGAAGAAGTTTCAATGGACTGAAGAATGTGAGAATAGATTCCAGTGATTTAAGTAGCTGCTAACTAGTGCTCCAATCCTGAGGATTGCATATCCAAATAAGGATTACGTAGTGTGCACTGATGCATGTAAGGAGGGGTTGGGAGGAGTTCTCAGCCAAGAGGGATTTGTAGTTTGTTATGAATCCTGAAAGTTGAAGGAACATGAGAAGAATTATGCCACTCACGATTTAGAGTTGTCAACAATCGTACACGCCTTGAGGAAATGGAGACATTACCTCATGGGCAAGAGATTCAAGTTGAGAATAGACCATAACGGTTTGAAGTATTTATTTGATCAGTCGACCTTAAATTCCAGACAAATCAGATGGATGGAGTTTATGTGTGAATATGACTTTGATATCCAGCATATAAAAGGGAAATAAAATAAGGTGGCTGATGCACTCAGCAGAAAAGTGCACGAATTACATGCTATAGCCATTAGCATGTACCAAACTGAGATGAAAGATAGAATTTTGGAAGATGCAAATGTTGATTTGCAGTACAAAAATCTTGTAGCAAAGCTACAGCAGCATGAGAGACCACAGACCAAGGAAAGTTAAACCTTGGGAACTAATGGTTTACTTCTGTATAAAAACAGAGTGTATGTACCCAATGTCCGAGAATTGAAGATGTCAATTCTAAAGGAGATGTATAACGTGACTTATGCTGGACAACCTGGATATCAGAAGACTATGGCAACAGTCAAAAGCCATTATTTTTTGCCAGGTTTAAAGAAAGAAATCACAGAATACATCACCAGATGTATGGAGTGCCAGAAGGTTAAGGCGGAACATAGGCACCCAGCAGGGTTGCTGCAGCCTTTACCTATTCCTGAATGGAAATGGGACGTGGTAACAATGTATTTTATCACAGGATTACCCAGAACAAGCAAGCAGCATGATGCAATCATGGTGGTGGTGGACAAGCTTACTAAAGCTACCCATTTTATTCCACTGAAAACCACCCACAGAGTAGCAGATGTTGCTTACATTTTCCTAAAAGAAGTTGCACACTTGCATGAAATTCATAAGATAATTGTGTCTGATAGAGACCCGAAATTCACTTCGAATTTCTGGAAAGGATTGTTCAAAGGATTCGGAACGAATCTGAACTTTAGTACAGCATATCATCCTGAGTCTAATGGACAGACAGAGAGAGTAAACAGAGTAATAGAAGACATGCTGAGAATGTATGTGATGGATAAACCATCAAGGTGGGAAGAATACCTGCATTTGGTAGAATTCGCCTACAACAATGGGTATCATGCATCCCTGAAGATGAGCCCGTTTGAAGCGCTTTATGGAAGAAAGTGCAACACTCCAGTGAGCTGGGATAATCCAGCTGACAAAGTAGTAGTTGGACCTGAATTACTCCAAGAGATGGAAAATCAAATGATAAAAATCAAACAGAATCTGAAAGCTGCCCAGGACAGGCAGAAAAGTTACGCTGATAGTAACAGAACCCATAGAGAATTCAAAGTGGGTGACCATGTTTTCCTGAAAGTGAAAACTAACAAGAGTTCCCTGAGGCTAGGAAGTTGCGCCAAGTTGGCAGCAAGATTTTGTGGGCCATTTGAGATCTTGGAAAGGATTGGGCCGGTTGCATACATGCTTGCATTACCTGCATCTATGATTGTACATAATGTGTTTCATGTTTCACTGCTTAAGAAATATGTACCTGATGCTAATTATGTTATTGATTGGAATGTGATTCAGGTGGAACTAGAAGGTGTCCTCCAAGGGCATCCTGTGCACATATTGGACAGGAAAAGCAAACAGCTCCGGAATCGAGCTATAGAGCTTGTAAAGGTCCAGTGGACCTGGTACATTCCTGAGGACGTGACATGGGAGCATGAAGAGGTTATGCGGGCAGAGTACCCGCATCTTTTTGAAAATTTTGAAAGGCTTACAGAGACAGTGTAAGTTGCACTAAGGACAATGCAAAAATAAGGGGAGGGGGATTGTAGTGTCCCCAAAGCCGAGCCCCATTGTAAACCATGTTTTGAAAGGAATTGTAATTATGTTTTATAGGCTAGTGATCCAAGTTTGTATAAGCTGGAGGCTTATGTGTTGTTAGGCCAGGGAGCCTGAGTGTTGAAGGCCAGGAACCTGTTGTTGTACTTGTATGTATGCAGAACATTTAATAAAATATAAACACCGCCAGGTGCAGACCGACCACAATGAATGAGTGAAGGGGGACTGAGCATCCACAGAGTGGGCAAGGAATTAGGGGTTGGAAGGTGGGAAAGGGGCTAAGTATTGAACCTAGGGGCTAAGCCTAGGGGGCTTAAGCCCAAGGATAATATTTTATTATTATTCCAAAAGATATGTGCATCATATGTTTTTATCCTAAGTCCTTTTGGAAGGACTTGTGAGTTCCCAAGTGGTGGGAGGAACGCGTGCTGGTGGAACGCATGCAGTTCCATGGGTGACAAGTGCCAACCCTATTGCATGCGAATAAAATGGCCAGGGTGAGCCATGAGAAGGTTCGGATTCCATTCCACCGAATTGTCTGAATGGGGAGGGAGCCTGAGCAGTATGACTAACCTAACTCCTATAGAGAACCTCAGTGAGACCCTGTGACTCGAATGTCTATGTCTGATTCTGAGAAATCCCATGCATGTAACCCCAGCCACGAGAAGCCTGTGTTGAATTTGGGGAAGATTCTTTACTTGTACGGGAAAACTGAGCGAGCTTATGCGAGCATTCCCTGTTCCGAAGCCGTGACTGTGAAGCCATCCTGTGATCGTCAAACCAGTTTTTGGAAATCCTGTGTCTGTTTTTCCATGGGATTGTTGAGACTACACAGTACTAGACTGTGTGAGGCTTGTTGGCCTATGAACGACTCCCTCTAGGTCAGAGAGTGTGCAAGGGAATGAGAAAACTCCTAGAAGGAACCCTGTAGCTTCCATAGAGCCAAGAGACTTTTGGTCCAGTCTGTTACTGCAACCCAAGGTAAGGGAGATTAGCAGCCGAAGGACTGTCCAGGTGATAGAGAAGGTGCATTCTCTTGGGGTGGAACAGGCATGTGGGGAATGAGGGTCTGTGGGCAGTGAGCATGGGAGATTCATGGGAGAGCATTCCGTCTGTGTGGTTGTGTGTGATGTTTTCCCTGTAACCTCGGCCTGAGTCTAGACTCCTTGCCTTGGGGTGGAGCTTAGTCCCAACTCGGGGGTGACCCACTGTTGTGATGATGAGCAGTGTGGTCTAAGGCTAGGAGGTTCGTGGAAGGCCTGCATTTGGTTGGTGGATTTCACCACTGTCACAAGATAAGTATCTAATTATGTTCTTATCACATTTCCACATGACTGTGTTGTATATATTATCATGATTCCGCTGTGTATATGAATTATTATGGAATGTTATGAATTGTTAATTATAGCAGTAAATAACATGTTTTACTCTGATACTTAAATGTGTTTAATTGTTAAATGCATGTGGAGTATATACTGGATTGTATGTGTTATGTAAATCCAACGCAAGTGTGTACAGATTGTTACATAGTGTGCTAAAAGCCTTGGTAAGCAAAAAGGTACACTACAGAAACAGACATAGACACCCTCATTGTGCATTGTAACATAATTTTTGGATATTGTTGAAGCAGGAAGAGCACAAGAGAATAGCAGAGAGCTGTAGAAGAACATCCATGTATAGATCTTGAATTAATAGAGAAATTGATTCAAATCTATGGTTTGTGTTTTCTCTGTGTGTTGATGTTAAATGGTGTGCTCATGAGTGTTTTCTTTCCTGTTATGCATTTGATTTTATATGCTGTGTATATGATTTCATGTTGAGTTTGGAATCTGAGAGGAAGAAGGGATGAGTTTCAATTGTTTCTCTATTTGAGCCAGAGAATTCTTGCAAGGAGTGCAGTTGAATTGTCCGCAAGGAGTGCGTTGACAGGGGCTCAGGTAGTTTAGCTATTGTTCTTGTTCACCCAGAAGTGAAATTGGGTTGTAGGAGCCGTGCAAGGAGTGCGCAGGCCAAGGAAGAGTCTCAGGGTTACGAACTTGAGAGAAGGAATTAGGACTGTTGCTGCAGGTGAGAGCAGAATCAAGGAGCTTCAACACTTAGACGTGGTCGGAGGTTTTCCACAAGGAGTGCGTGCAAAGGAGTTTTCTTTCTGAAGACTCAAAGCTATGGGAAAAGCTCAGGAAGGATGGGCCTTTGAGGTTGTTGAAGAACAGTGAGGGCAAGTTGTGACTTGAAGTTCGAGGGAAGCGTCGCAATTTTGCGGGCAGGCGAATGAGTTCCGACGAAGGGAACACTTGGTCCTTTTGCAGAATTCACCTGGAAGGAACGGACGGTCGGTATCTCTGAAGAGAATCCACGGATCATTGTAAATCGTTAGATCTTGTGGATGTGAAGGGGAGATACAGAGGTGTAACCCCTAAGGTTTAAGCTCAGGACGGATAGAGCGTTGATCCAAGGCAGCTAAGACCATTGGATCTACACGTATATCGTGTATCGGGGTTTCGTAGATTGAACCTCCAAATTTCTGCAATTGGAATTGCGACATCGCGATCCACTATATCCTGACAGACCTAGAACCGTCCATCATTTGGGACGTGTGTCATAATATCCAAAGAAGTCGGAGCTCGGAGCATCGGAGATTTCGGAGACAAAATACACTTGCATCTTGGGATCGCAAAACACGATATCCCAATAGGAGAGCAGCATGGGCCACAGCTGAGTCGGTGAGAGGAGGACAGGTGGCACAGGCTATCAGGGTCTCATGGAGGAAAGTCTCGATACAATCAAAACAGGGTTCGCGAAATCGCGAATCCCGAATTCCCGATAGAGGTGACGTGACATCGAAAGATAATCTTGCACACGCGTGTTGGGGAAATCGGCATATCAGGAGTCGGGAGTCAGTAAAATGAAGTGTCTGAAATCACGAGGGTTGACATCACGATAGAGAAAATCCCGATAGGAAAGGAAAAAAATTCAACGTGGAATCGCATCAGGTTTCGGAGAATCGTGAGGCACAAATCACATGACCAAGGGACTCGTGAAATCGTGAAGTCCGATTTCTCGATCATCAAGGGAGATCTATTGGAGAACTATTGTGGGTGTGGAGAATTACTGATAGGGAATTAGAAGAGATTTCAGTTCTTCGGGCTGAGCACAGAAGAAGATCCTGTGAGCGGGCGTGCACTGAGGAGGGCGACTGCGTCAGAGTGGTATCAGAGTAAGAAAATCGCTTTGCTTTCTGTGGCAGAGAAGAAGGAAATTTTCCATGCCACCCAGGAGAAGGGATGCCCAGTCACCCGATCGAGAGGATAGGGAAATGCTACGAAGAAGGGGTAGGCAAGCACAGAATCTAGAAATGGAAAGAGAGATACATGATCTCTGAGCTAGACTCGAAGACATGGAGACAATGCAAAGATGCACAGCCAGTGCAGGGGATCTGAATGATTCCGAGAGCAAAGTCAAGGCTGAATGCAAAGAAGAAGTTGCAGCTGAGGATGCAGCCAATGAACGTCTAATCAAAGCTATTGCATGGATGGGTGCGAAGGCAAAGATGGACATTCTAGTTTATGAAGGGAATCTGGATTTGGAAGAGCTTCTAGACTGGATCAGAGCCCTTGACATGTACTTCGATTATGAAGATGTCGAAGAGGATAAGAAAGTCAAGCATGTTGTCACAAGATTGAAGGGACACACAACATTATGGTGGGATGAGCTACAAGCAGATAGACATTGCAAGGGCAAGCATAAAATTAAAAGTTGGGATCAAATGATTGCAAAGATGAAGGCAAAGTTCATCCCTAGAGATTATCAAATCACTCTGTTTAGGAGGATGCAGAACCTGAGACAGAAGCTAATGACAGTGAAAGAATACATGGAGGAATTCTATCGATTGAACATCAGAGTAGGTCATCAGGAGAGCGATGATGAGAAAGTTGCCAGATATATGACTGGCCTGAGATACGATATCCAGGACGAGATGAGCATGGTAACCATTCGAACGGTGGAGGATGCCTATCAAATGGCTCTGAAAGCAGAAGAAAAGTTGAGTCATAAGCAAAGTCAGAGAGGCCAAGGTAGGAGCTAGCCGAGAGGCCAAGGCAGGAGATAGCCGAGAGGCCAAGGCAGGAGCTAGCCGAGAGGCAAGTTAGTTGCCCAAGAAATAACCCAGAAGCCCAAAGAGGAATGGAAGAAACCTCAGGGTAAAGTTGAAAGAGGTGGAACCTCACAGAGAGGGCCATATGTTGAACAGCGAGGAAAACATAATGGACAGAGAGGAGATTATGCTGATAATAACATGTTTCCTCGTACCAGAGGTAGAGGAAGAGGAAGAGGAGGAGTAATCACATGCTTCACATGTGGAAAGAATGGGCACAAGTCCTATGAGTGTCCAGAGAAAAAGAAGGACATTGGAGAAGCTCACATCACTAAGGCACAAAGGCGAGATGTTGAAGTAGAAGATGCTGAAGGCAGAAGGTCATTGATGATGGGAAAAGTCCTTTTGACACCCAAGAAGGAGGTGGAGAGCTCAGCTCAAAGAAACTGACTTTTCAGAATTGCTTGCAAAACCAAGGACAGGGTATGCAAGGTTATCGTGGACAGTGGTAGCACAGATAATCTTGTTTCAACCGAGATGGTAGAGAAGCTGGAGCTAGAGACGACTGATCACCCGAGTGCATACAAAGTTTCATGGCTACAAAAAGGAATTCAGGTAAATGTCACTAAATAGTGCTTAGTTGACATTAAGATAGGAGGGTATAATGATAAAATACTTTTTGATGTCATTCCTATGGATGTTTGTCATCTATTGCTGGGTAGACCATGGCAATATGACAAGAACGTAATTTATGATGGGAAGATGAATACGTATACTCTAGAGAAGAATGGGAGGACACACATGTTGCTTCCAATAAAAAATAAGGAGGTAAAACCAGAAGAGAGAAATACTGTACTTCTCATGAGTGGGAAGGAACTTCTTACAGAGGTGAAGAAGAAAGAAGATCCATAATTCTTTGTGGTCAGGAAACCGAGGATTATCCTGACTAGCACAAGAATGGATGATCTACCAGAGGAAATTCAGGAACTACTGGACGAGTTCGCTGATATCGTGGTGAACGAATTACCTCATTCGTTGCCACCGATGAGGAGTGTGAGTCATCATATAGACCTCATACCAGGAGCTATTTTGCCGAATAAATCCGCGTACAGGTTGACGCTGCAAGAGAATGAAGAAGTTAAAAGACAGGTCCAGGAGCTGCTAGACAAAGGATTGGTCAGGAAAAGTTTGAGCCCATGTGCCATTCGAATGGTACTCAGTCCAAAAAAGGATGGAGGTTGGAGAATGTGTACCGACTCAAGGGTCATTAACAAGATAACCATCAGGTACAAGTTTCCATTGCCGTGGATGGATGATTTAATGGATTGCTTGAGCAGAGCAAAATACTTTTCAAAGGTTGATCTGAAAAAGAAGATATCACCAGATTCGCATGAGGGAAGGCAATGAGTGGAAAACGGCCTTCAAAAACAATGAAGGGCTATATGAATGGATTTTCATGTCATTTGGCTTGACGAATTCACCGAGTACCTTTATGAGGTTGATGAATGAAGTCTTGAAGGATTTCATCATAAAATTTGTCATCGTATATCTGGATGATATACTGATTTTTCAGTAAAATGAAGGTTGAACATCTGAAGCATTTGGCCATTGTGATGAAGAAGCTACAGCGGGAGAAACTGTTGATAAACATGAAGAAATCCTCATTTATGAAGACAGAGATCATTTATTTGGGTTTTGTTATTTCGGCGAATGAGTTGAGGATGGATCCAGATAAGGTAGAAGTGATCAAGAATTGGCCATCACCGAGAAATATTTTTGAGGTGAGGAGTTTTCATGGACTGGTTAGTTTCTACCGGAAGTTCATCAGAAATTTCAGTGGGATTAGCGCAGCAATGATGGATACAGTGAAGAAAATGCATAAATCTTTTCATTGGACTGAAGAGGTCGAGAAGAGCTTCAATCTATTGAAGAGGAAGATTATAGAACAACTAATTCTGATGTTGCCAGATTTCCAGAAGACGTTTCAAGTAAAATGTGATGCAAACGGGTTTTCCATAGGAGCGGTCTTGAGTCAGGAGGACAAATCAATAGCATACTTCAGAGAAACGTTGAATGAGGCGAAATTGAAGTACTCCACATATGATAAGGAATTCTATGCTATCATACAGGCACTGAAAAAATGGAGGCACTATTTGATTCCAAAGGAATTTGTTTTATACAGTGATAACCATGCATTACAATTTGTGACTCAACAGGAAAGGTTGAATCAGAGGCATGTTAAGTGGGTTGAATACATCCAAAATTTCACTTTTGTAATTAAGCATATTTCGAGTACTGCTAACAAAGTGGTTGATGCTTTGAGCAGGAAATGTTTGCTAATGCAGGAGTTCAAAGTCAGGACGTTAGGCTTTGATGATCTCAGGGACATGTATGCAGATGATCAGGATTTTAAGGAAGCATATGAAGCAGCTGAGAACCCAGTTCTCAGAGACAAAATCCAGTGGATAGAGTATGTGATCCAGGAAGGGTTGCTGTTTAAGGGAAATCAATTGTGTATTCCAAATTTCTCCATGAGGGAGAATCTGTTAAAGGAGAAACACAGCGGAGGATTGGTCGGACACTTCAGTCATGATAAGACATTCGTGAAGCTGAGCAAGTCATACTTTTGGCCAGGGATGCGGTTAGAGGTCAAGCGGTTTGTAGATAGATGCATAATTTGCCAGCTTTCAAAGGGAAGAAAGCATAATGCAGGATTCTATCAACCATTTCCCATACCTGAGAGGCCGTGGGATGAAATCATCATGGATTTCATATTGGGATTGCCAAGGACACAAAGAGGATTTGATTTGATCTTTGTGGTAGTGGATAGACTTTCCAATATGGCACATTTTATCCCATGCCAGAAAACCAGTGATGCGACTCACATCGCGAATCTATTTTTCAAAGAGGTCATTCGACTTCACGGCTTACCCAGAAGTATAGTTTCGGACAGAGATACAAAGTTCATGGGACATTTCTCGAGGACACTGTGGAAGAATATGGGGACTAACTTGATTTTTAGTTCTGCTTATCATCCTCAGATAGATGGACAAACAGAAGTGGTGAACAGAAGTCTAGGAGACTTGCTGAGAAGCTTGGTGACCGAGCACCACAACCAGTGGGATAGTATATTTCCGCAGGCAGATTTTGCATATAATGACTTAGTGAATAGGAGCACAGGACAAAGTCCATTTCAGATTGTATATGGCATGCAACCGAGAGGAGTTTCTAAATTGAGAGATTCAGAACAGACTGTGACTAGGAGCGCAAGTGTCGAAGAATTCGCAGAGGCAATGAAGGAACTTCATGGCCAGGTGAAGCAGCGACTGCTAGATTCAAATGATGAATATAAGCGCAGAGCCGACCAGCGGAAGAGACAACTTTAGTTCAAGGTTGGTGAATTAGTTATGGAACATTTGAGGAAAGATAGGTTCTCGAGGGGAACATACAATAAATTGAAAATGAAGAAAATCGGGCCATGTAAGGTCTTGAAGAAATTGGGGGAAAATGCTTATGAGATCGAGTTACTGGATGGGATCGGAATATCTCTGATATTCAATGTCACAGATTTATATCCATATAAAGCTGAGGAAGCAGGAACAGAAGGTGAACAGCCAGGGGTTCAATGGAAAAAGCAGATGCCGATTGCAGAAAAGTTGCAGATGGAATGTATACTGGACAAGAGAGTGGGTAAAAAGACTAGTTAGAATGAATACTATGAGTATCTGGTCAAATGGATGGGCCATCTAGTGCAAGATGCCAGCTGGGAAAATGAAGCAGAGATTCTGAAGCATGGACAGACCGTGCAGGAGATCATGGACAGGAGCCCATGAAATTTTTCAAGCAAGGGAGTATGATGCAGGAGCATCGTCAACTCATCAGGCGAGCCAGCGCGGAAGCGGAAGACAGCTGGAAGGCGTCCAACACAATTTTTTGAAAAACACCTTGAAACTGTTGCGCAAACATTAATGTGATAATTTAATGAGTCACACTTATGTATTGTAATGGACCTTGAGTGGATAGCTCTCATCCTTAAGTAGATAGACGACATTTAAGGAAGTTAATGCTAGTAGATAGGATTTTTAATTCATAGATTAGACAGTTTAAGAAGAAGGAGGGAAACGGATATAGACACCCTCATTGTGCATTGTAACATAATTTTTGGATATTGTTGAAGCAGGAAGAGCACATGAGAATAGCAGAGAGCTGTAGAAGAACATCCATGTATAGATCTTGAATTAATAGAGAAATTGATTCAAATCTATGGTTTGTGTTTTCTCTGTGTGTTGATATTAAATGGTGTGCTCATGAGTGTTTTCTTTCCTGTTATGCATTTTCTTTTATATGCTGTGTATATGATTTCATGTTGAGTTTGGAATCTGAGAGGAAGAAGGAATGCGTTTCAATTGTTTCTCTATTTGAGCCGGAGAATTCCTGCAAGGAGTGCAGTTGAATTGTCCGCAAGGAGTGCGTTGACAAGGGCTCAGGTAGTTTAACTATTGTTCTCGTTCATCTAGAAGTGAGATTGGGTTGTAGGAGCTGTGCAAGGAGTGCGTAGGCCAAGGAAGAGTCTCAGGGTTATGAACCTGAGAGAAGGAATTAGGACTGTTGTTGCAGGTGAGAGAAAAATTGAGGAGCTTCAATACTTAGACGTGGTCAGATGTTTGTCACAAGGAGTGCGTGCAAAGGAGTTTTCTTTCTGAAGACTCAAAGCTGTGGGAAAATCTCAGGAAGGATGGGCCTTTGAGGTTGTTGAAGAACAGTGAGGGAAAGTTGTGACTTGAAGTTTGAGGGAAGCGTCGCAATTTTTCGGGTAGGCGAACGAGTTATGGGGAAGGGAACACTTGGTCCTTTTGCAGAATTCACCTGGAAGGAATGGACGGTCGGTATTCTCTGAGGAGAATCCACGAATCTTCGTAATTTGTCAGATCTTGTGGATGTGCAAGGGAGATACAGAGGTGTAACCTCGAAGGTTTAAGCTCAGGACGGATAGAGCGTTGATCCAAGGCAGCCAGGGCCGTTGGATCTACACGTATATCGTGTATCGGGGTTTCGTAGATCGAACCTCCAAATTTTTGCAATAGGAATTGTGACATCGTGATCCACGATATCCTGACAGACCTAGAACTGTCCATCATTTGGGATGTGTGTTACAAGATCCAAAGAAGTCAGGGCTCGGAGCATCGGAGATTTCGGAGACAGGATACTCTTGCAGCTTGGGATCGTGAAACACGATATCCTGACAAGAGAGCAGCATGGGCCACAGCTGAGTCAGTGAGTGGAGGGAAAGTGGCACAGGCTATTGGGGTCTCATGGAGGAAAGTCCCGATACAATTGAAACAAGGTTCACGAAATCGTGAATCTCGAATTCCTGATAGAGGTGACGTGACGTCGAAAGATAATCTCGCGCGCGCGTGTTGGGGAAATCGACATATCGGGAGTCGGGATTCTGTAAAACGAAGTGTCTAACATCGCGAGGGGAAACATCGTGATAGAGAAAATCCCGATAGGAAAAGAAAAAATGTCAGCGTGGACTCACGTCGAGTTTCGGAGAATCGTGAGGCACAAATCACGTGACCACAGGACTCGCAAAATTGCGAAGTCTGATTTCCCAATCGTCAAGGGAGATCTATTGGAGAACTGTTGTGGGTGTGGAGAATTCCCGATAGGGAATTAGAAGAGCTTTCAGTTCTTCGGGCCGAGTACAGAAGAAGATCCTGTGAGAGGGTGTGCACTGAGGAGCATGACTGCGTCATATTGTCACAACCACAACAATTCAACCAAAAGAACCAGTATATCCTAAAGAGGGGGAGCACCTCTTCCATTCAAAGATGTGGGTGAAGGTGACCCCGTTGCATTTCATTGTTTATAGTGGTATCTAGAAGAACCTCATATTATCTGAGGTCATCAAACATTTGGGGTTGTCGACAAAACCACACCCGCAACCATACAACATTGGGTGGCTTCACCAGGGATGAGATCCCTGTGTCAGCCAATGGTGTTGTTTGTCCTATCCCATATAACCCTTGAAGGATGAGGTAGTGTGTGATGTTTCCCCTATTGATGTCTATGATGTTGTTTTGAGTCAACCATATATGTGGAAACGTCATGTTGTTTATGAGTCTCAACCCTGTATTGTCATTATTACTCTGGGGGGTGATCTCTACAAAATACCAGAGGTAGTTCTGACTAATGTTCCACCAAAACAGTGCCACAAGGTAATCTCTCATACTGCAAAATTCATCCTCTTCATAGTATATTCAAAGGATGCACAGAAGTTCACTACAACCACTAGAGCCTCAAAACATTCTATCCAACAGAAGAAGATTGCAAAAGAGAAAGAAGATATTGTTTTTTCACCTACAATGGTTTCTACACAATGCCCCGTCAAGCCCAAAGACAACAATTTGGTGGAATAGATTCAACCCCACCAGCAATAGTTTCATGAAAACCTTCCATAGATCAAGAGACCCAACTTCTCCAACAAGGCACGTAGCTCACCAAGATTTAGATTCAGAAAACTCTACCCCCTCTTCCTCAGTCACTCAATGAAATGGAGACCATTTCTTCCTAAGGGGGGAGGATTGATCCAGGTGGATATTGGTGGCCACCCACCTATTCCAAATTCCAATTGGCTCATCTTGATAGTTTTCAGTTCAACACATTTCTTTATAATGGGGACATTTATTTGTAATTATGGGTTCTGCACTAACGAGGATATCTTGAAGCCCTACACAGCATCAAGGTGGATATTGGTGGTTTCCCACCTATTCCAATTGGCTTATTTTGGAATTTTTCATGTCAGTACATCTTTCCGTACTTCCGGGGCCATTTTGGGGCTCTAAACAATGTTTTCTTGGATTTCCACAATCAAATTGTAGACCGAGTCATATTTTGATGACATAATACACAATTCATGAAAATAAATTTCCAATGGGCTATCATGCACCTAAAATGAAGAACGTATGAAAAAGTTACAACCCCGAGAAGTTAATGTACTAACTTACCCCAACGGAGCCCACATGAATTTTGGTGCTTCATCTCCTAGGGTTAGGTTTTTGGATGTCTATGGTTTTATCATTCACGTTTATCATAAAAAGGCCTTCAGAGCCTCATTGTAAACATCTTCTTGCGAATCAGCGTAGCCGTCACATCTCTTCTCAGAGATAAAGCTACCACCATTCTAGTGAGTCTTGCATTCTGTATTTTTTTTTATGTTTCTGGTAGTTGTGGTAGGTATTCACCTCTGGGACAACTCTTCAATAGAATAAGATGCCAAGACCTCAAAGGAAAACCACTGAAATAATTAAAGAAGCCTGAAAATATTTACATTTCTCTAGAGGACAAGTCGAACAACCATAAAAGATAAAGTAAAATGTACTTTCTAGAAAGGACAAGTCGGCCCCACTGGAAAAAGTTCACTGGTCAGTTTAGTATAAATAAGGGAGGTTTCCTTCTCATTTGACACACACTCTCCACTCAGAAATTGTAGTGCAAGTCTAAGTGTGTGAGACGTATCTAAGGAGGTGCATGTCTAAGGAGGCACATGTATGGTTGGTGTCTATCTCTTATTGATGGTGGTGCACTAGAGGTGGAATAGTGTTGAGTTATGGCTGGACTATTTCTTGTTGATTTTGATCTAGTGAATAGAGCTTGGTTATTATGTCTTTGACATGGATCTTCTCTATAAGAAGGTGATGGATTTTCTCTCCTTGTGTAGAAGGGTTTCTCAGGTAAGCTACTATGCTCTACTTGGGGGTGGAACTTGAGGATGCCTATGGTTGGGTGGAAATGAGAGAACATTGCTTATGGAAAAACGAGCAATTCCATATTACTGTTTTTCAATTTGTGCTTAGTTAATCTTCTTGATATCATGGTTATTCACTGCATTTGTAAACTAGCATTCAAAAATTCAACATGGTTTTAGAGTTGGTATTGAATATCACTAGTTTCCAATTGCACAAAAATTAAGGATTGTTAGAGCCCTGTTGTTGATAGAAGAGAATGGTCGAGTCCCTTAACAGTCCTGTGATGAATTTTAGGGATGTCGCAAAACCCTATTCATGGTCATATCCCTGTCTAGGGTATTAACAAAAAACCATAGTCAGAGTATCCCCACTAGGGCTTCCACAACAATAAGTAACTGAACTTCTTCTGAGATAAATTACAACAAGTTTATGGCTAATTTCTAAGCAAGTTTATGGCTGATTTCTACGCAAGTTTATGGCCAATTTCTAAGAAAGTTTATGGATGATTTCTGAGCAAGATTATGGTTTGTTTCTGAGAGAGCTTATGACATACTTCTGAAGAATGTTCCAGCGCAAGTTTGGTATAGGATGGGACTGCTATTTAAAGAAAGTTTGAAATCCATCCTTTATGAGAATTAAAGGTCTATTGTTAAGAGTCCAAGTGTGATGAATCTGGGAGAATTTTTCAGTAAATAATTTAATTTTACATGAGAAGCATTCAAACATATTCAATATAGAAATTGTGATATTGTTTAAGGCTTGCCTCTGAGAGATATTTTACAAAATTCTGAGATAGAAAAATATGAGTTTTTGAATCCCGACCTAAGGATAATCTGAGGCTACTCATTTGAGGATGAAGTTGCACCAAGACTGGATAATGCTACAATTTCAGAGGTATGCAATTGTATATATATATTTTGTCATTATCAGGAGGGTTCCTATAGGAGGAGGGACCTGTGTAGAGGAATCTAAAATACAGTACACTCATAGGAGAAATACACTCTCCCCGGTAAAAGAAGACTCCAGGTTTGATTGTTTTTAAATTATCATGCCTCTAACCTACATTTCTAGTACATTGAACTTGCTACATTACAAGTAGGTCTTGTAGTTGTGATATAAAATTTTTAATTTCTTTGAGGTTATACTAGAGATGTACTTGTTGATCTTCCCTCTAGGAGATATTATTGTTCTGGTTGTTCTTCTTTTAGGAAGTTTATCTTGTTGAATTCCATGGAGGTTTGCATGGAAATATTGTTGTTCTTGTTCCTTGTTCCGGGAATGTTACCATAGAGACAAGTCACCAATGACAACTATGAGAAGGAGCTATAGTAACGGTTGCAGAAGGCAACTTATTGGATGATCTCTAGTTTGAGACATGAGGAAGTGTGACCGGAGTTTGTACAGATTGACAATTCAACCATTTATGGAATATGAGACTTTCTCATTTACATTATATAGATTTTTTCATACTAGGGAAGATGGTGATGGGGCTTCCACAACTCCATGTTGACCATGATGGAATTTGTAGAGGTTGTGCTCATGGCACAAATTCCAAGGGATCTTTTCTAAGAAGTGACAACAAATCCAAGTGGATCTTAGACTTTGTGCATTCATATTTGTGTGGGCCTATGATAGTTTCTTCCTTGAGTGGATCTGGTCTCATGGATGAGACAGTGGTAGTGATTATGACAAGTTGGTTACAGTGACAGGTTAGACACTTTAGGATATTTGGGTGTCCTGGTTACATTCACGTACCGAAGGAGAAAAGGACAAAATTAGACCTCTCAATTAGGTAGGGTACAATTGTTGGCTACCGTTAATCATCATAGGAATATCATATCTACACCCAAGGTCAGAGACAGATTGAGTGAGACACAATAGGAGATGGTGTCTTCTCCCCCCCACCCTTTAGTAGTTTAGAAGGAGTTATTTGAGCCCATGGAGATAGTTGAGCCTATTGATCCAACTGGTCCAGTACATCCTATTGATGATGCTAGAGATATTGCAGTAGACTGACAAAAGCTTTCCCAAGCTCATTCAGACTCCATGGGAGGTAGAGAGATATGCACTCCTCATGGTAATTTCAGAGAAAGTAAGAGAACTTAGATATTATTGAGCTATGGTGCAGCTATGAGCCACATCATTGAGCCTTCCTGTTATGAGGAGGCATCCAGATAGCCAGTATGGAGAGATGCCATGATGGAGGAGCATCAGTCCATCATGAATAATAATGTGTGGGATATTGTTCTGAGACCCAATGGGAATTCTGTGGTGACTTCCAAGTGGATTTATAAGATAAAACATGCAGCTAATGGGAGCATCGAGAAGAACAAAGAGAGATTTGTGGTCAGAGGATTCTCTCAAGTGGAGGTAATAGATTATGAGGAGACCTTTTCTCCTATTGCTTGATATACCTCCATTCAAAGAATTATTACACTTGCTTCAGCCTTGGGTTGGAGATTACATCAGATGGAAATGAAGACAAATTTCCTCAATGGTGAGATTGAGGAAGAGGTGTGTATTGAGCATCCATATGGTTTCATGATTCGTGGGAAGGAGTCCAATGTGTGTAGGTTGAAGAAGGCCCCGTATGGACTCAAGCAGGCACCTCGTGCTTGGTATGCGAGGATTGATGGATACCTAATGATTTTGGGTTTCAGTAAGAGTGTTGCTGACACCAAACTGTACTATAAGGTTGTTGATGGTGTTGCAGAGAACTGATGAAATATTCCTGAGTCAGTGGAAGTACATAGTTGAGATCTTGAGGAGATTTGAATGATGGACTGTAAGTCCATAGCCACAGCAATGGTGATGAATCTGAAGAAATTGAGTGAGTATTATTTTGATTCAGACTTGATTGATCTGACTGTGTATCGACAACTGATTGGATCATTGATGTATCTGGTTAACACTAAACATGATATTTTCTATGTAGTTAATGCACTTAGCTAGTTCATGATTCAGCTAAGGAAAATACATTGGGTGGATGCGAAGCATGTGTTGAGATATTTGTGAGATGGAGTTGGATGTGTATGGATTGAGACATGTTTCTAGTGTTATGTTGATTCATATTAGACAGGGAGAGCATCTCAGGGTGTTGCTTCAATTTTTGGATCTTCCATGGTTTTCCTGGTGTTGAAGGAAACAGACTTTTGTGGCTTTGAGTACCACAAAAACTGAGTATATTGCAGTATGTATGGAAACATGTGAAGGAGTGTGGATTCAGAAGCTCCTTGTAGGATTTTCTGATCATATATTGGATCCCACCATGATTCATTACATTAAAGATATGGTGCAGAGGAAGGCAGTACTAGTGGAGTACCTTCCTACATATGAGAAGATTGTATATGTTCTCACTGATCTTCTTTCCAAGTCGAAGTTTAAGTACTTTTGTGATAAAATTGGAGTGGAATGTCGCTCTCGTTAACAAGGAGTATTGATGATTGCATCTTTGTGAGAAATTATTTTGTGATGATACTCCTCATTGGACTGAGTTGAGTATGATACTTATCGATGCACTGATAATTTGTGCTAGGCTAGCGCCCAACGAACTTTGGGTTGTAACCCATGTGGTTGAGATACCTCTCCAGTTCTTCTCCCCAGAGTAGTGGGATGGCTCGACTTGTGAGGACACTCTCTAGATATTCTTCCCAGGGCAGTGGTTTGGGTCGATCTACGAGTGTGTTGTGCCTTCTCCCTATATTCTCCCCAATGGACTAAGTTCGGTCGACCTAAGGCAGGTCTTCTCCTTAGTTGTGATGGGTTGGGTTAACCTGAGATGGGTTTCTCCCCAGGTGGATGGGATGGGCTGAATTGAGACAGGTCTTCTCCCTAGGTGGATGGGTTGGGTTGATCTGTGGGGATGCCCCTAATATTCTCCCCATATTGGGTTGGGTTGACTTGGAGAATGCTCCTCTGAGACGGAGTTGAGCATGACACTTGTCAGAGTAGTGACAAGTTGTCCTGGGTGGCACCCAACGTCCCATGTGAGTACACCATGAAAACACGTCCCTTGGGAGTTGACCAAGTGGACATGTCATGGGAAAGTAGGTCCTTGACTATGCATTATGGGCGAGAAGGTCCTAGTGCCACACTATGAGTGAGTAGGTCCTAGTGTATTCTAGTAGTGATGAAGTCTCAAAAAAGGTCCACATTGGGTGTAGCCATGTGCGACGTGATGATGCTACCAGTATCATGGTCTACATGACCATGGCATGGTCAGAGGACCATGGCATAGCCTGTGAGTCTATCAGAACCAGAGGAAAAACATCATGGAGAATACCTCCCTGTCTAAGAGGGAGTGTTGATGTTTCTGGTAGTTGCGGGAGGTATTCAGCTCTGGGAAAACCCTTCTTATAGAAGAATATGCCAAGATGTCAAAGGAAAACCACTGAAATAATTAAAGAAGCTCCAGAATATTTATATTTTTCTAGAGGACAAGTCGGCCTGCCAGAAAAGATAAAGTAAAATGTATTTTCCAAAAAGGACAAGTTGGCCCCACTAGAAAAAGTTCACTGGTCAGTTTAGTAAAAATAAGGGAGGTTCCCTTCTCATTTGATACACACTCTCCACTCTGAAATTTCAATGCAAGTATAAGTGTGTGAGGCACATGTCTAGCTGGTGTCTATCTCTCAGTGATGGTGGTGCGCTAGAGGTGGACTAGTGATGAGTTATGGTTGGACTCCTTCTTGTTGATTTTTCTCTATTGAATATAGATTGGTTATTCTATCTTTGGCATGGATCTTATCTATAAGAAGGTGTTTGGTTTTCTCCCCTTGCGTAGAAGGGTTTCCCAGGTAAAATACTATGCTTTGCTCAAGGGTCGCACTTGAGGATGCCTATGGTTGGGTGGCAACAATAGAACATTGCCTATGGAAAAATGAGCAGTCCCATAATTCTATTTTGCAATTTGTTCTTGGTTAATATTTTTGAGATCTTGGTTATTCACCGCTGTTGTAAACTAGCATTCAAATCTTCAACAATTTTTACAGTCTCTATACATTTCTTTCATTAATAGAAATCATGTATTGTTGTATTTCTTTGTTTCTGACAAATTTTATGTGTATTTCGTTGTAATATAGTTGCTTTCATTTCATTCCAAAAATAATATGAATCATATATATAATGAATATCATAGATATGATCAAGATACTAACCTCCTACATGAAAATATCATGTCTAGTGGCCTCCATCAGCCCATAAAAAGTCTCATTGTAGCTCAACCATATGTGAGGATCACATGAAATAGGATGGGAACGCCTAGTCTTTCCATGTTCCCTCTCCTGGATAATGCTAAAAATGCCCAACCCCTCCCCCAACATCACTTGAAGGTCTCTATTGGAGGGATAATGCTAAAAATGTTTTTTGCTACACCAAACTACAAGTCAAGGTGGATATCAATGTCTAGGTCTAGATGATGCTAGGGGGATTAGGTATCTGCCTAGGAGGATGAGGATGAAATGGTCATTCCTAGCATTTTTTCTATTCTCTATGGACCCACAAACCACCCTATGGTATTCACCAATGTCAAAGTAGTTGAAATGGTGATGTAAAATAAACTCTAATTGTAATTTTCTAAGGAAATACAAAGGCACCTTTGTATTATTGTAGGAGAGGTTTTTCAAAAACCATAAAACACCTATCCATGGAATTGTGTAAAAAGGTTTTGAAGGTGAACCAATCCATACAAATGCATCTATTTGTGATCGGTGGAGATAATTTAGTTCTTAGG
>ML807449.1:53331-67214 GCA_009831015.1 Picea engelmannii
ATTTTTTTCCTTGTTTGACAAGTAATTTATTATTGTGTAGAAGTAAACTTGATATGGTAAATATAATCTAATGTATATAATGATGGTATCTTTTGAACTAAATTCCACAATGTTCTTATTTTGTATCTCTCATGATCAATCAATTCAAATTCTAATAACTAGCAAATGCAAAATGATGTTGAGAATCATAACAATGAGTAGGGTTGTCATAAGAGTGCCCTTGTGTTGTCATCAATCTATCTCACCGTATACTAGTTTACAAATAATGTTCATCAAGTTAATGTCTACGTACATTTTTGTTGCATGTATCCTATATTGCAAATACCCTTGGATTGCCTGTACATGGGATAAAATAATGAAGTTCAATATATTTAACTACTTAAGCTTTAAGTTACCAATTTACATACATTACACCGTGAAAATAATAATATAATAGTTGTATAATTTCACAACTTGTTAAATGAGAGTGAGAGGGATATATGTCCCCATTTATTTTGTAGCATTGTGTGAGTCATCTTTTGACATGAGAAGACTTCCAAATCTCTCGTGCCATAAATTATAATATTCAATATAAAGAGAGCAAACAATCAAGACTTAGACTAAGTATCCAACTACTATAAAACATTTAACCTATTCTTAATGTACTTCGATATATACAAAACCAAAATCATTTCCTTAAATTGTGAAATCCACTTAGAGTTCTCTTCATAGAAGAACATATTCTTAGTAGAATATACTTATATTTAGACAAAACCAAAACCATTTCTTAAACTATCAAATCCACATATAATATTATTTACTCAATCTAAACACTTTTGTGTCATAACATAATTGAAATAACATAATAAAAATATACATATTTTTTTTCAAGATATCAAACTTATCTAAAAAACTTTAGGCCTAAAAAAAACTACCATGAAAGAAACAAAGACCAACTCAATGTTCGCTTAGATTGAGTTGGGTTTTTGATATTTGTTGGGCCTCATCTCATTTTGGGGGTTCCACTCACAAGAATGGGCCCTTTATAGTCAAATTGTAGACTGAGTCAGAGTTTGATGACATAATGTGTATTTATCTGAAAGACCTTTCCAACGGGCTATCATGCGCCTAAAAGAGAGGTCATATGCAAAAGTTATGACCCTGGGAAGTTCAGGTACCAACTTACACCAACTTACCCATAGGGGCCCACATGAATTTTGGTGTTTCACCTTCTAGGGTTAGGTTTTTGGAAGTCTAGGGTTTTGACATTCATGAGAAATATCAAAAAGGCCTATGGAGCCTCATTCTAATCCATTCTGATCAGATGGATGCACGTAGCAACCACATCTCTTCTCAGAGATAGCTACCACCATTCAAGCAAGTGTTTCAGTTCTGCAGTTTTACAGTTTCAGCCTATTTAATTATTCAATAGAAGATATTGTTCACTAGCTATCGGTGTTATTCTTCATATCTATGTGTTTATTTTATTCAATCTGTTAATCAATTTGTTCATCTCCTAAATCCGGATCAGTGGTATCAGAGCGGTCTGCTCTTCATTTATTTTTCTTCGTGCATGTCCCCAACAAGATCTGGGTACAAGAATTGGGACTCGAACCAATCGATCCATTACAAGATTGGTCGTGCCGAGCCTGACAACAACTCACAGGGGAAGAAAAGAAATATGATGGAGCAAGAGATCTTATTAAAATGTTTCTTGAGGAATCCCTTGTTCGACACACGGACCACACTAAGAGGGGATGGGTGAATTGGTGTAGGGATCTTTTTAAACTTCCCTTCACAAAAACTCCTTAGTTAGCAATCACCATTTACTCATCACTTATTACTATCATTTATAACTAGTTGTATGTGAACATATATCAACAACAGATAACAACAACATATATCATCAACAATCCATCACCACAAAGAACACAAGATGTATGTACAATTTTCTTTTTATTATGGACTACAATCCTTGCGTTTATCAACAACAATTGAATAGAGTTACAACTCCACAAGAGCACCAGCTCTGTAATGCAAGAATCAACTTACACAACTCAACACGAACTGAGAAGAGGATTCAATCCTCAATAGATACCAATCTATCAATAGGTACGCGACCTGGCAGTAGTGCATCACGTGTATGTATGTGCCCTACTAATAATGTAGCGCTTGTACGTACACGGTCTGGCTCACAACAGCTTGTGTGTGCCTCTTTAAGAAGTAGGGTTTTCTCTCTCCTTGAAAAATCAGATCTGATTCATCCTCTATCACATCCACTTCTTCCCTTCATTGTCCAATATGTACCATAACCAATCAAAACACAACTATACTCCCCAACAACTTACTCATGCTCCTCAACCATACAATATGAATGTTACTCAATCATGTATAAGTAACCAGTATACTATGGAAACCATATCATTACTGAAACATAAGAGTGTTTCTCACTCAGTCAATGAACCAATAAAACCGTATCACAATATCCATACCAAGAATTCCTTAATCATTCACCATACCATAATAAAGAGTATCCATCAAAACAATCATGTAATGATACCAGAAATTCTATGGCAGATCTGAGCTCATAGAATGCAGATCTGTAACTTGCTTCAGACTTCAAGAACCTGGCACCAACTCACACTCAAGTATCCATGACTTTCTCCAACTGTAAGCGCTCTGATATCCTTCAACTCGTGTGTGTATGTGCACTGCCTCATTGTAGCCTATGTATGTACACGCTCTGGCTCACTGCAGCCCGCATGCTCCTTCAGAAAGTATGGTTTCTGAACTTCTGAAACTTTCGTCATAAATATCTCAGACTTATAGAGACTTCGATGCATCAATGAGAACTTTCAATAACCCTCTTACTCATAATAGATCTTCAATGTATGCTCAAGAGAGATGTCTTTACAAGAGACCCTTGACTCTTATTTATTCTCTCCAAGTAGCTTCTTTAGAAGCATCCACTAGGCCACTTTGTCCACATATCCACTTTATCCACATAACCATTTGTCCACATAGCCACCTTTATCCAACTTTGTCCACTTAGCCACTTTGTTCACATAGCCACTTGTCCACTTAACCTACTTTCCTTATTTTAGGGTTAACCCACTTATAACCACTTTCCATAATTAGAAAGTTCTCCATTAAATTTATTATTTAAATAATCCTCTTTGACTTCATAACTTCACTTTATTATTTAAATAATTTCTTCTTTGTAAACACTTTGACTTCTTTGACCTTTTGGGGCTTCTAGCCAACATATGAGGGTCCTCCAACTTCACAAGGCCATAACTCTCAAACCACGAGGAGTTATGCGATGTTCCACATGCCACCAAAAATGGCATGATAAGCATTATCCATCTAGGATAGTTTCAATGAAAACTTCATTGATCTTGATCTCATTATTCCATAATTAATCATGGGTTTTCTAACCATACTTCTAGGATAACTCAGCCACAAAGCATCTTCCCGTGAGGACTTTCACCATAAGGGGACCACTTTGGAGTTCATCCATTTGTACTTCCTATCAACCATGACAAGACAATAATGAGTCATCTTTACATCAATCCAATTGGAATCACCCATGACAATACATCACTATGACATTGTCCCTTTGTCATTGATTGTATGCATGACCACATGATCCAACGATCAATATATTAATTCATCCATCCATCTATGCATCATATATCAATGAAAACACATCGATCTATATTCATCTATGCATGACATCATTTATGCATCATATATCAATCAAAACACATTGATCCATCTTCATCTATGTGTGACTTCATTTATCAATGACTTCACTTGAAATCCATTCATTTACAACAGTGACAATAGATACTTCATCAATATACTATGACAAGACATTGTTCCTTTGAAATAAATCCTTTGACATCAATGACAACATGATCTAACAGCCCTCGCGTGACAAAGGAATGAAATGATGGACAACTTCACGCAAATCCTTCGAAGACTGCCCACAGGAGAAGCATGTTCATCAAATGACCATGCAACCATCTTCAAGGTACAAGTAAATTTTGATATTCCATTATTTGAAGGACTGATAGATGCGGATGCTATAGATAAATGGTTGAATTGGCTCGAAGGGTATTTTTCGGTCCACAATTTTTTCGATAGGGAAAATATCACTTTTACACTCCTCAAGACCATTCTCCATGTTAAAGACTGGTGGGATACTTACTCTGAGAAAAGGGTCAAGGAGGAATCTACAATGTTTGTGGTGGCACCTACATGGGATTCCTTCCGAGACTCCATTAAAGAACAGTACTACCCTGTTGTAAGCTATGAGGACCAGTACACCAGATGGACCACCCTACCTCAAGAAAGGGACTGGAGAGTACCATATTTCACCAATATTTTCCATACCCTATGCACCAAATTGGGTATCAAAGACTCTGAGCTTCATTTGGTGCTCAAATACCACATATGTTTGCATAGGTACATTAAAAAAAATGGAGTGTATGGACATCGTCTCATTGGACGTGTCTTATAGATACATTGTCAAGATCGAGCATAAATTTAAGAAGAAAAGGCGAGAGTTTGGATCTGCAAACCCCTCACAACCGAAGCAGCAAAAAGGCAGCCCCAACCCACACAACAAGGGACCAAGTCGAGATGGTCACCCTCGGGAAAACCAGTCCAAGCCACAACACAAGATGGGAAATGAGAGGATGAACAAGGACACAAGAAAATGGTGCGAGTACCATAAAATACCTTGGCATAACATTGAACAATGCTGCTCCAAGAAGTCCCTCATGGTCGAATTGAAGACTTCTGAGTCAGAGGCTGATTCTGATTCTGAATCAAATCCTATAGGAGGGAAGTGGATTATCAATGTCGAAACCAGTGCCACTGTCTCTACCACCAAAGTTCATCCAAGCAAACCAGAAGAACCAAAGGAAGGGGAACGCCTCTTTCACTTGGAGATGTGGGTAAAGGGGGCTTCACTTCATTTCATTTTCGATAGCGGTAGTCAGGAGAACCTAATTTCAGTAGAGGTCGTCAAGCAGTTGTACCTACCAACGACATCGCACCTACAAACCTACACCATCTGTTGGCTTCACCAAGGAAGAGATCTTTGTGTCAGCGAACAATGTTGTCTTCCTTATGGCATCAAGCCTTTCATGGATGAGGTATTCTGTGATATTTCTCCCCTTGAAGTTTGTGATGTTCTTTTAGGAAAACCATATTTGTGGAAGTGTCATGCTGTGTATGATTCTTTGTTATTATTAATTTGGGTAGACAATTGCACATGATACCAGAGGTAGCACCACCTACTGCTATTTCTTTAATCTCTTCTAAGAAATGTAGTAAGGTCATCTCATAGACTAGGAAGTTCTTCTTCTTTTTGATCCATGCTCACAGTAAGAAGAAGGTCACCACCATATCCATGGCCTCTACACAGAGCCTCTCTTTGCAGCAGAAGCAAGTGGACGATATCGTGGAAGAATACAGATACATATTCTCCTCACCTATAGGGGTACCAACACACTGCCAAATCAAGCATCCAATTGATCTGACCCCCGATGCACCTCTACCTAATGGACCAGTCTATCATCGCTCGTTGATGGAAAATGAAAAAATCAAGTGTTAGATCCAAGAGATTCTTCAAAAGGGGCACATCAGACCCAACTCCTCCCCTTGTGGAATCCCGATTGTACTAGTGCAAAAGAAGGATGTGACTTGGTGACTCTACATTAATTACAAATCCTTAAACAAAATCACAATTAGGAACTAGTAGCCCATTCCCAGTATTGATGACCTTCTTGACCAACTCAAGGGGGAAAACATATTCAACAAGATTGACCTAAAGTATTGCTACCACCAGGTTCCTATCGAACCAACCGATATATGGAATACAACCTTCAAATCTAAAGAACGTCTCTTCTAATGGGTAGTCATGCCCTTTGGCTTAACAAATGAACAAACCATTTTCATGAGGTTTATGGATGATGTATTGAGAGCCTTCGCCAACTCTTTTGTGGTGGTATATTTGGATGACATCCTCATATTCATCAGAATGTGGAAGGAGCACATGTGGTATATTCAACAGGTTTTGAGCACTATGTGGTAGCACAAGCTATATGCCAACTTGGAAAAATTCTCTTTTGGAATGAAAAGGGTCCAATAATTGGGATACATTGTTGATGGGCATTTGATACATGTTTATCCAACTAAGATCCAAGTCATCCCTGACTGGATAGCCCTGACCACATTGATCGAGCTTCGGACTTTCTTGGGACTAGCCAAATTCTATCGGCGGTTTGTGTTGGGATTCTCCCATATTGCATGGGCCCTCATCTAGGTGACCAAGGGAAATGTTAGGGCCACGTTCATGTGGGGGAAAGAGAAGAAATGAGCATTTGATGATATGAAGCATCACTTGTGCTCAGTTGCAATACTCTCCTTTCTCAATCTGCAACAACCATTCGAGATTGAGACTGATGCATATGACTATGTTGTGGGTGCAGTTCTCACTCAGCATGGGCATTTGGTGGCATACCATAGTGAGACACTCTCTGATATTATCCAAAAACACCCCAACTATGATAAGGAAATGTATTCCATTGTACAAGCCTGTCGTCAATGGAAACATTACATTCTGGGAAAAGAGATGATCATACACATTGATCACAAGCCTCTGTAGTTCATACAGACACAAGGAAAATTGCAGAACGAATGCCATTAGAATTGGTCCACCTACCTGGAGCAGTTTCATCTCAACATCAAGTATAAAACATGTATCTCCAATTGTTTCACTGATTTCCTTAGTCGGCCTCTTGTGGATGCACTCACCACTGTGCTCCATTCCTATGGACATGAAGCATCTGAGTGGCCCCAACTTTATCAACAAGATCTGGACTTCACCACTACCTATTAGCTCTTGGGTACAGGTGCAGTTGTCACCGATTTTTACTTTAAGGACGAAATATTAAGCTACCTGGGTTATCTCTGTGTTCCTAAAGGCAAGCATGCAAAGATGATTTAGGAAGCCCACTACAGTCGGGTAGTAGGACATTTTGGCGTGGAGAAAACTATGATTGTTCTTCAAAAAAAAAATTATTGGCCAAAATCTCAATAGGATGTCAACAATTATATCATATATTGCACTGCTTATTCCATTTACAAGCCAACTATCAAGAAGCAAGGCTTATACACCCCTCTTCCTATTCCAAATAAGCCTTGGGAATCTATCTCAATGGACTACATGTCTGCCTTGTCATCCACCAAACAAGGAAATGACTGCGTATTTGTTTTCATTGATTGGTTTTCGAAGATGGCCGTCCTCACAGCCTGCAAAAATAATATCATAGCGGCAGATACTGCCAATCTCTTCTTCGAACGAGTGTGATTCCACTTTGGGATACTACAGACCATCATCTCCGACCGGGACAACAGGTTCCTCAGCACATTTTGGTCAAGTCTCTGGTCTCTATTGGACACCAAGCTCACACAATCCACTACTTTACACCCCTAAACCAACGACCAAACATAGGTCATCAATCGAATGATTATGCACATACCGTGCATGTACAATTCTAAGCATCCACGTACATAGGAAGAGAGTCTCCCCTATGTTTAACATAGTTACAACAAGGCTCTCCATATCTCCATTGGCCATAGCCCATTTCAGGTGGGTCTAGGATTCCAACTGTTGTTCCTAAAGTTTTCACTTGATTGTTGAAGGGAAAAGCTAGGCCACCTCAAGTTTTGGGATGATTATTCTTTTGATAATTTGATTTTTTGGGTAAGTTAGAGGGTTGGTCTTACCAAGACAGGAGCATGGTTGGGTTGGAAATATGATATGGATGAGGGTATGCCTTGGCTAGTGGCACAGTAATGACATATAAGTGAAATAATAGAAAACAAAGGGAAACAACCAATTACTCAATGAATAATCTGTTGCAAGAAGTTCAATACTTAAAATATCATTTCAAGACATTAAACATGTATCAAAAACACAATCGCTCCCACGGGTTGCAATAAAAACAAATCTTCACCAACCATTAGTTGTTTTCACATTTTTCATATCAATAAAGACAAGTTATACAATAGCCGAAGGAAATGAAATGTACCTTGCACAAATCAAAAACTGCATTCAAGATAAGATAAAAGCGTATGAAGATTTGAACGAAACATTGTCATCAAGAATATATTCACCAGGTAGAGAGATTTAATCCATGCATAGAATGGGTCCAACCAGTCTGACGTATTTCTATCCTTTCCAAAAAATCCAACCTTCAAAACATACAAAAACTACATATTTATCAGAGTTCCAGAGGCTCTTGTCCCTCTATGAATGAGACTTAACTCTACATTAACAATTGTAGAACAACTTATTAACTTGACTAAAACATTGTTGGAGTACAAAAATGTATACTTCACACTTGAATTAATCAAAAAAGTGGTTCTTATACTTCACACCTGTAATGTCCCCAAGGTCGGGCCCAGTTGTAAATTTGATGTATGAAATGAATTGTAAATATGTGTTATAGGCTGGTGAGCCAAGTTTGTATAATTCGATGGGCTTATGTGATTGTTAGGCCAGAGAGCCTAAGGGTTGGAGGCCAATGGCCTAATTTTGTACTTGTATGTATGCAACACATTAATAAAATATAAATACCTCCGCGTGTAGACCGACCACGACGAATGAGTGATGGGGAACTGAGCTTCCACAAAGTGGGCAAGGAATTAGGGGTTGGAAGGTGGGAAAAAGGGGCTAAGTGTTGAGTCTAAGGGCTAAGCTTAGGGGCTTAAGCCTTTGGAATAATATTTTATTATTATTCCAAAAATCCATGTGAATTATGTTGAATGTGATGTTTTATCCTAAGTTCTTGGGGAAGGATGAGGGACTACCAAATGGGAAGGAATGCATGTTGATGGAACACATGTAGTCCCATGGGTGACAAGTGTCAACACTGGTGCATGCAAATAAAATGGCCAAGATGAGCCATGAGAGGGGTTCCTCACCCATTCCACCTGACTTCCTGAGCGTGTACGGAGATCTAAGTAGTACGACCAGCCCGAGCTTTGCAGAGAACCCTCGTGCTTCCCTGTGAGCCAAAAATCCTATGTTTCGCTCTAAAAAAACCACGTATATCCTCTATTCTAAAATCCGAGAAGCCTGTGTTCGTTTCTGAAAAGGTCAGGTTCACCCTCTCCGTTCTGAGCCATGGCACCTGTGTCATTCCCTATGTGGATTGTTTTTCACACGTTCTTGAGACCCAACACTGTGAGACCTTGCGCCATTGCTAAGCCTGTTTGGGAAGCCCGTGT
Organism: Picea engelmannii; assembly: GCA_009831015.1. NCBI lineage: Eukaryota > Viridiplantae > Streptophyta > Pinopsida > Pinales > Pinaceae > Picea > Picea engelmannii. Next base: position 62,620 of record ML807449.1, read on the forward strand.
TTGTTTTTCCGGTTGGCTGTGGTGGCCACGCAGAGCTGGACTATGCATGGCTTGCTAGCCAGTGCAAGTTGTGATTGAGCATGTGTATGACCTCTCTCTAGGTGAGGGAGGTGACTGTTGTTGGAAGAGGCAGGTTATCAGGCCTGTGAGCAATTCTCTCCAGGTGAGAAATCTGCCATGTCAACAGAACCCCTCATAGAAAAAGCCAGGAAAGGATGGCCCCAACTCGCAGAACAAAGGACATAGAAAAGATGGACTGCCTCAGGACAACCATTCCAGGCTGCAAGCAAAGGACACCGGAAAGACAAATAAAGATAACAAGAAGTGGTACAAATTCCATAAGATCCACTGGCATAACACTATTGATTGATGCTTAAAGCATTCATTGGTGGTTGAGGTGAAAGCCTCTGAATCAAATGCGGGTTCCAACTCTAAGTCAGAACCAGGAAGGGGGAGACGGATCATTGATGCAAAACCCAATGCTATTTGCTACCACCAAGCTCCAACACCTTTTTCATTCACATATGTGGGTGAAGGGTACCCCGTTGCACTTCATCGTTGATAGGGGTAGCCAGAAAAACATCATCTCAGCAGAGGTTTTCAAGTGACTCGCCCTCCCGACAATGCTACACCCACATCCCTACACCATCGGATGGCTCCTCCAAGGAACAGACATCTGCATTAGTAAACAATGCCACCTATCATACGACATCAAGCCCTTCAAAGACGAGGTATTGTGTGTTGTTGCGCCTCTTGAATTTTGTAATGTTATTTTGGTCCAACCATATTTATGGAAACACCCTGTTGTATATGAGTCTAGGCCTCGCAGTGTTATTATTACTTTGAAAAAGAAATTGTATAGGATATCGGATGCAGTCCCACCTAGTGCTATTTCCTTGATCTCTACCAATCAATGTAGGAAGGTCATCTGATTGCCTCAACAAACCAGTGGTTGTAGCACTCACCACAGTGCTAGACTCTTTCATCCATGAGACCTCTGGATTGCCCCAAATATATGATACAGACCCAGACTTCACCACCACCTACCAAATGTTGAGCGCAAACGAAATTGTCGCTAATTTCCATATTCAGGGTGGGTTGTTGTGTCATCTGGGACATATATGTGTTCCATCAAGTGATCCAGTGAAGATGATCTAGGAATCCAACTACAATAAGGTGGCAGGACATTTTGGCGTCGAAAAGACAATGGCAATGTTGCAGAAACATTTCTACTAGCTAAAACTTTGACAAGAGGTCAGCAAGTATACCAGGTCCTACACTTCTTGCACTATTGGAAAACTTACCACTAAGAAACAGGGCTTGTACACCCCTCTACCTACTCCTGACATGCCATGGGAATCCATCTCCATGGACTACATGTTGGGCATCCCATCCACCAAGCAGGGAAATGACTGTGTTTTTGTGGTTGTTGATTTCTTTTCTAAAATGGTGATTATGGTCGCTTGTAAGAAAAGCATCACAACAGAGGCCACTGCCAAGCTCTTCTTTGAATGAGTCCGGGTACATTTTGGAATCCCACAAACTATTGTCTCAGATCAGGATAGTTGATTTCTCATCACATTTCGGTCGAGCCTTTGGTCACTACTAGACACCAAGCTCAACAAATCCATGACCTTCCACCCCCAGACAGATGACCAAACTGAGTTCATAAATTGAATGATCATGCATATCCTGCAGATGTATAATTCCAAGAACCCTTGCACATGGGATGAGAGTCTTCCCTATGTCCAACATAGCTACGACTGAGCCCTACATAGCTCATCTAGCCACAACCCCTTTCAGGTGGGGGTTGGGATTCCAATCATTGGGTCCCATAGATGTTTCACTACCCCTTGCAGTCACCTCGACTGACTCATCTCCTGCTCCAACTGAGGCTAAAAAAGCCACCCGATTCATTAAGAGGATCCATCACATCCACCAATAGGTTCAGGATATCCTATAGAAGTCCAATGACAAGTAAAAATAGAGCCATGATCAACACCGGGTGCCACATAAGTTTTAGATGGGCGACAAAGTTTGGTTGCATTTGTAGAAATAACGCCTTACTCGACCCCATCGGAAGATTCTCCCACTCCGTTATCAGTCATACACCATCACCAAGGTTGTGGGTGATAATTCTTTTGAGCTCAATATTCCTCCTTTCCTTGGCTTGCACCGAGTGTTCAATGTGGATCTCCTTCGACCTTATTTCCCACCATTATTGGACACCTTAGAGATAGTAGAACAAATGAAACCAATAGAGCTCAACCCAGAATTCATATAAAAAACATCCAATGATCAGATTGTGGACAAACATGTCAAGGTCACTCGTCAGCAAAGGATCCAGCTTTATCGAGTTGTCATACTAGGGAAGCTTCTGCACCAACGGAAGTGGCTCACTCAGGGCCAAATTCAATAGAAATTTCCTCATCTAATGGGGGAACTCAACACAATGGATAACATTGCTTCCTAAGGGGGGAGGATTGACCCAAATGGATGTCGGTGGCCTCCCACCTATTCCAACTGGCTCATTTTGGCATTTTTCCAATTCGACAGTGTTTTCCTAGTTTTCAGGTCCCTGACTTTTGGTGCCATTTGAGGCCATAAACAACGTTTTTATGGCTCACCGCAATAGAAATGTGTAGAGATTGCCACAGGAAAAATGTGTAGTCCTCAGATAGACCTTTCCAACAGGCTATCGTGCACCTAAAACAAAGATCATAGGAAAATGTTACAACCCCGGGAAGTTGATGTACTAACTTACCCAAATGGGGCCTACATGACTTTTGGTGCTTCATCTCCTAGGGTTAGGTTTTCAGATGTCTAGGTTTTTTGACATTCCTTTTTTTTGTAAAAAATCCTTGAGAACCTCATTGTAATGATCCTCTGGCGAATTAGTGCAACTATCACATCTCTTCTGAAAGATAAGTCGTCACTATTCTAGCAAGCTTGTTTCTACTACATTTTACAATTTCAACTTATTTCCTTATTGAATAGAAACCAGTTTTATTGTATATCTGTTATTCTTTGTTAAGAACCTTTTGATAATAATCTGTATTCATATTGTTCTGCTCATAAAATCCGGATCATGTGGGGTTTTTTCCCCATTTGTTCACTAGAAAATTTTATGGGTACCTTTCTTATGCCTCGATCCTCCTTAGAGCTATCAATTCATGGAAAAAAAATTCATTGTACAAAGTGTGCTAAAAACACATTGTTTTATACATGATACCTAAGTGAACATTTAGGTCAACATGCATGAGAAAAACATATACATAAACATAACACAAAATTGTTGTCACATGTCTAGGCAAAGTAGCTAAAGGTAACAAGAATTGTGGTCACATGCTTGAGGCGAGTAGCTGAAGGTGACTAGAGAGAATGAAAATAACATGGATTCAAAAAGAATTCACTATGGCAGTGCATATTGAGAACATTGTTATCGTATTTCTAATAATCACTGTCAAACATGCCCACATTTTTCCATGATTTTCACCCCTATTCTTGTCAATCTTAAGTGTAGAATTGTGGCTTCCAAAATATTCATGCCCGTAGTCAATCACTATGATTTTCTCTACTTTATTTCGATCAAATTCTCAGTGAATTACATGTTTCCTTAGAGCCACCTGCCATGATAAAAAATAAACTATAAAATCTAAAGCATCGCTCACAACATTCATTTTTTCCCTCTGTAATTAACAACTATATTTAATAGAATCTCACCTATCTTCAAAAGCATTGATATTCTACAATGTGAGGAAATGATCATTATTTTATAGCAGAGGGTGTGGATCGTGGAAAAAAATGTGATAATAGATTGGTAGTTGCATTCTACAATGTGAGAAAATGATCATTATTTTATAGCAGAGGGTGTGGATCATGGAAAGTGATAATAGTTTGGTAGTTTCATTTGATTAAAAAAAAAGTCACATTTTTTTGAAGAAAAAACCAAAGTCAAGGGTAACTTGATTATGTCGATATATTTCAAGAGACTATTGAGTTGGGCTATAATAGGTCCTTCAAATGTGTGATTTGAAGATAAAATTGTTTTAGCATATCTGATAGGAGATATGTCACTTATGACCAAGATAATAACGTATATGCTTTTGGCACACAAAAAGAATTATCAGTGAAAAATATTGAATGATATATTTTTCAAGAACATTGCAAGAAGGTTTTCTTTCATCATGATGTCTTATATGAAAATTGGTGGTTTTCTCTTTGTTGTCCACCCAACGGTACAAGAATTTTTTAAACGATAGATGTTGCAATAGTTGCACCAGGTCAAGAACATGTAGATAATGAAATAAATGGGTGTAATTTGACCGAAGTAAATTGACATGGAAAAGTCTGATACGTTCATACTTTTTCTTAATGAAAATTTTTTTCTTGTGGACAATGTGTTTTCACACTTAAATCAATGTTGCTTACTATAATGGACATTGTGAATGTTTTTTTTTATTTCTTCTATTGGTGGGTACAATACTAATTAGTGTAGAATTAAAATAGTTTTTCTTATTATCTTTTTTATCTTATACTAACCTGCCAATGGATCATCGATTAATGTTTATGGTTGTAAGTGGTTAAGGGTTAAA
>ML807450.1:161246-176520 GCA_009831015.1 Picea engelmannii
TTTCAGCCATAGATTTGTGTTTATTAGCTAGCCGTTTTGCCAAAGAGTCTTAAGGAAAGAGGGAGGAGCATGAGGCCTATCTTTAGCTACACCGGAATGAGCCTCCTCCCCTTAGGGTTTTGATTTGGTGGCCCTGCCATAGCGGCACCATTAAACCTAACCCTCTTGTCCTTAGGTTTAAATCTTTCCAAGTCATGAGCCTTTCTCCATTTGACTCCATTTACCCAAGGCACTAGTCAAGAAGTACAACGTTGAGCTTTTTTGTGCTTAAACACTCTTTCAAACTCTCTTTACTTGAAACCCTAACTAACCCTAGCGTCTAGACTAACCCTAACTAATGATGACATCTTTCCTATTTTAGACTTGTGTTTGGACTAAAAGTTGCGGCTGACTCATCTCTTTGTAGCCATAGAGGTTTCAATCATTTTCATTGGCTGATTTGTCAAAACGTCCACCTCTTTGACTAGCTAACCCTAAACCTAAAAACAACAACAATATAGGTGACGTCACACTTCTTTTGATCTTTGTTTGGCACAAAACGTTTTGACATTTGTCACCTTGTTTAATAGACTTTGAGTTGTTAATTGCATCCGCAAGATTATTTGACAAAACATCCTACTCATTGTCCTCAATTTTGACCTATCACTAAGGCTGACGTCACCCTATTTATGTAATAGTGACGCAGCAATAATATTTATATGAGCAAATTTGCATTGTGATAGTACAAAGACTTGATTTTGCATATTGAATGCCATTGTCTCTTGTGTATTTATTGAAGAAGTGACATTAATATAAGTTTTTATTGCAATCATTAACTTCGTCAATAATTACTCTCATTAATGCTCATATATGTTAAAGGTAGTCATTAATACTTTGAAATACTAACCACTGCAGCACATCTTCTAGCTTTATTTGTCTTGTCTCGCAAACAGGTGCCATTCAGTGGAATATTTTCTCCTTGACTATCTCTATTGGCAGTAATCTGTGAAGGGAAGCTTTCTTTAACCTTTGAAACTTTACACCCTGACTCCTTTCCTTCAGAACCCCAGATTACTAGGGACGTCTCCCTTGGGATTAGCCACCCTAAATAGAAAGATCCCCCCATCGAGGTGAAAGTGGGTGGGGAAGCTCATGTTACGCCAGTTTGAAGCCTTGACTCAAGCTACCTAAACCCTTCCTACAAACTGTGCGATAACAGTATCCAAGACCAAGAAACGACCATCTTGGCTTGAAGCTACCTTACAAGATGCAGAAAGACTCAAGGTTCTAGAAGGAACATTCAGAAAGAGTAAAAGACCTAAAAGATTCTCAAGTTATGCAACATTACATGACGAAGCTTCTAGATGAAGAAACTACCACATTTGAAGAAGCAGTTCAAAAGGGACAATGGAAAAAAGATATGAAGGAAGAACATCAGTCCATTATTAAAAATGAAGTATGGGAAATCGTACCGAGACCTAAAGAGAAATCAGTGGTAACTTCAAAATGGGTATATAAGATCAAACATGCAGTAGATGGAAGCGTGGATAAATACAAGGCAAGATTCGTAGCTAGAGGGTTCTCCCAGAAGGAGGGAGAAGATTATGACGAAACCTTTGCTCCGGTGGCTAGATATACTTCCATCAGAGTTATTATATCTCTTGCCACTTCCATGGGATGGAAATTACATCAGATGAATGTAAAGACAACTTTCCTCAATGGAGCAATCGAAGAAGAAGTATATATTGAACAACCTCAAGGGTTTGAGGTACATTCCATAGACACTCACGTGTGCAGATTAAAGAAAGCGTTATATGTACTCAAGCAAGCTCCAAGAGCTTGGTATGCCAGAATGGACAACTATCTAACAAGACTTGGTTTCTCCAAGAGTCATGTAGATCCAAACCTTTATTACAAAGTCGTGGACAATGCACCTGTGATTCTACTGTTATATGTTGACGATCTATTCATAACAGGTAAATAGTCTCTTATCATCTAGTGTAATAAGGAACTAGCTTCTGAATTTGATATGAAAGATATAGGTCTCATGCATTACTACTTGGGACTAAAAGTATGGCAGAAGTGTGGTGAAGTATTCCTTGGACAAGGAAAGTACGCAATAAAGATCCTTCTGAAGTTTGGAATGATGGATTTTAAGTCCATGGACACTCCGATGAATACAGATATAAGAAAAGTAAAGGATCTAGATTTTGATCCAGTAGATCCATCTCTATATCAACAACTAATTGGGTCATTGATGTATTTGGTAAATACTAGACCAGACATTTGTTTTGTCGTGAATACACTAATCCAGTTCCAGGAGGAACCAAGACATGAGAATTGGATAGCTGCAAAACATGTATTAAGATATATTCGTGGAACAATAAACTATGGCTTGAGATATACAACATCTAGCGATATACAAGTTCATGGATTCACAGACTCAGATTGGGCAGGAAGTGCAGAAGACAAAAAGAGCACTTCAGGCAAGTGTTTCAGCTTGGGCTCCGCTATGATATTTTGGAGCAGCAAGAAACATAAGTTTGTCGCACTCAGCACAACAAAAGCTGAGTATATCACAACATGTGAAGCATGCACTGAAGCAATATGGCTAAGGAAGTTAATCTCCGATTTATTTGATCAGATTCCAGAATCGACCATAATATATTGTGATAATTAGAGTTGTATAAGATTATCATAAAATCCTGTGTTTCATGAAAGGTCGAAACACATTGAGATCAAATACTATTTCGTTCGAGATAAAGTCCAGGAAGGAGAGGTAAAGCTCGAGTATATCCCCACAGATGAGCAGACATCAGACATCCTGACAAACCCTTTATCCAGAATAAAGTTTGCATATTTTCGAGAGAAGATGGGGATCGTGGAAATAACTCCCTTAGCTGAAAGGGAAGAAATGACTCTCCAGGTTGGGAGGGAGCACTGAGAATATTATTGAAGACATTTATTTTCGAGATTAAAAAATAGCCCAGCTTGGGTAGATTCTTTCCTGTTCGGAAAGTGGATTGAGATTTCTGATGGACAACGATTTCTCATTGTGGTTAACATGGGAAATTGGTCCAGATTGCTGATGTATCATAGACAACGACTTCCCTTTGTGGTAACATGGGGAGTGGTCTAGGGCAGTCTCTCTTCTTGAGGATTACTCAAGAAGACTAGCCCGCCTCGCCGGATAATGATTTCTCATTGTGGTTAACATGAGGAATGGTCCGTTTTGGAGGTTGATACAGGACAATCTTTTCCTCTTGTGGTTAACAAGGGAAATGGTTCGGAAAGTTATTCCATAGGGTTTATACACTCTCTCCAGGGTGCACTTTGATTAGTGTAGGAGGAATGGCCCAGGGTGGGGAATGGTCCAAGCTCAACAATCAGGGACAGGCATTTCTTAGGGTTTATACATTCTCTCCAGGGTGCACTTTGATTAGTGTAGGAAGAATGGCCCAGGGTGGGGAATGGTCCAGGTTCAGAAGATAGGACAATTATTCTTCCTTGCTTGAGAAGAATAGTCCAGATATCTCATTGTTCTACTCTAAGGGAAGATATTCTTTCATATCTCACAGATGTGAGTGAAATATTGGCCCAAATGATTCAATTTATTTTTAACCATATTTCCTGTGCAGGTTGGAATCAGATGATTGTTATGGAGACTGCCTATCTCCAGACAGTAGAGATATACTACTGTGGTGGATTTGTTCCACTTTTTGTGACTACGTGTCATGGTTTGAGTAGTTGCGTACTACCATGGATAAACACAGGTGTGTTCTATCAATTGATATTGTACCAGTTGTCATAGGAGATTATCCAGTTGGATAATAATGACAGTGCTCGTGATGCTACCAATTGAATGGTCTGTTGTGCTCAAGACCATACCTCCCTAGCTAGGAGGGAGTGTTGATATTAAGGTAGCTTTGGGAGGTATGAACCTCTATTGTGACCTTTGACAAGATTAGAATGTTACGGAAGGAAACAAAGAAATGAAGGAAACCCTAGACAAGATGTCGGCTGACAATAGATAATTAATATGAATTAATTAGTATGCAGAAGGAGAAGTCGGCCCCAGTAAGTCTGCCAGAATCACTATAAATACAGGCGCTAGTCTCTCATTTGACACAGTTCTCAGAATTGCAGAGAGCAGTTTCTGCGCACTGCAGTCCAACAGTTTTGTGCGCAAGTCCCGGGGAAGGTGTTGTGCCATTTTTTGGGTGACACTATTTGATCAGCTTGGTTACTTCTTGCTTGGTGCATTAGCCTCTCTTGGCTATTGAATTGCTACTAGGATTCTTTTTCTCTGTCAAGGTCAAGGTGCTCGGAGGGTGGCTTCGGCCTATGGTTGGGTGACAAGGGTATTGTCAATGGTAAAACGAGCACAATCCTTCATATTCTAACAAAAGAGACCCTTGTACGCAGATGAAAGAAGATTTTGTATGGACTCAAACAGCTTGGTGCAAAGCTTCTCATGCACGACAGAAGCGTGGTGAAAATATTCTATGATAAAAGTTAGAATGGTTACTTAGAAGTCCAGGATGATGGATTGCTAATCCATGAAAAAATCTCATGATGAAAGAAGAAGTGCCACATGGATATGTTCCTGTTTGAGCCTTGCTACGATGTTACGAGCTAGCAGAAAACAAAGGAGCTGAATTCAACTATGATATATTGCAATGATCATAGCTATATGAAGCCTTCAAAGAAAACCAATGTTCCAGAAAGACCGAAGTACATTGAGATCAAGCATTACATTCTCCACGATGAAGTCCAAAAAAGAGAAAGTGGTTCTCCAATATATATCTCCACAGATGAGAAGATAAGCAAACATTTTGGTAAAGCCTTTGTCCAAGATGAAAGAGTTTGTGTACTCAAGCTGGAGCTCGTGGAGATGACTTCCTTATTGAAAAAGGAAGAGATGACTCCTAGGTTGGGAGGGAGAACTGATGTGTTATTGACTTATGGACAATGATTTTTCAGTTCGAAAAGTGGTCCAGGATGAGCAACTCCTTTCCAGTTCAGAAAGTGGTTTAGATTTTTGACGGAGAGGCATTTTCCAGTTCGGAAAATGGTCCAGATCGAACGGTCATTTTCGTAATGAAAATGGTTCGATGGATTGCTGATGTACCATAGACAGTTATTCCCCTTGTGGTTAACATAGGGAATGGTCTAGGAAAATCTTTCTTCTTGACAATCATTGTTAGTAGTGGTCAAGAAGATTGTTCCTTCTCGCTGGACAATCATTCTTTTGAAGCTCACAGTTGTGAGCAGTTTCGAAGAATGGTCTGTTTTGGAGGTTGGTGTAGGACAATCATTCCCTAAGGCAGATTCATTCTCTCCAGGTTGCACTTTGTTTAGTGCCGGAGGAATGGCCCATATAGGTGAATGGTCCAGGTTCAACAATCAGGGATAGGAATTCCCTAGGGAAAAATCATTCTCTCCAGGTTGCACTTTGCTTAGTGTCGGAGGAATGGCCCAGATAGGTGAATGGTCAAGGCTTAGAAATTAGGACAGTTATTCTTCCTTGCTTGAGAATAATAGTCCAGATAGCTCATCATTGATGTTTACCTTCTGAGGGCAGATGCTCTTCCATATCTCACAGATGTGAGTGGAAGAATGGAAAAAATGATTCAGTTTATATCATAACAATGTTTTATGTGCAGGTTGATACCAGATGAGATGATTTTTATGGAGACTGTATGTCTCCGGACAATAGATGTATACTATTGTGGTGGATGTGTTCCACTGATTGTGACTATGTGTCACTGATCAAGTATCTGTGTGTTACTTGGTGCGACAGTGTACCACTGGATTGTAGTTGTATACTACTATGGATAGACACAATTGTGTTCTATTGAATGACATTGTTTTGATTTCCTTGAAGACTATCAGTAGTGTTGGAAATGATTATCAGATAGATGGATGATCAATGGACAGAGTTTCCCCAGACGGAAAATGATTCAGGACATTTATTCTTCTAGGACATATGTCTGGATTAGAAGAATGGCTCTTGTGTCACTCTGTGGAGTGAGTGACTTATCTAGCATCATGTTTGATTACTCAGATGGAGTATGGTTTCGAGAGATGATGCAGCCGATGACACTGATAGTGATGATGGTGCTCATGATCTAATCATGAGATAGTCTATATGACTATGTTGATGTTATCGGGTGAATGGTATGTTTGTGATGAAGACCATTACCTTCAATACCTCCCTAGCTAGGAGGGAGTGTTGATATTATGGTAGCTGCAGGAGGTATTTACCTCCACGTGTAAACCTGACGAGACTAGAATATTCTGGGAAGCAAGAAGAAACAATTGGTTAATAAAACTAGAAGACAAGTAGTCTCAAGAAAATGACTTGTATTAGGTTATTAGTCTCCAAGAGAAGAAGTCGGTTGAAGGAAATGTTATATAATAAAGAATTAGTACCCAGAATGAGAGGTCAACCTAGGCAGTCTGCCAGAAATAGTATAAATACAGGAGGCCAATCTTCATTCTGGCCAATATTCTCATAACTACAAAAGCATCACTTGTGCACATTGCAGCTGTCCAGTTTGTGCGCAAGTTTGGAAACTATAGATCAATAGCCATTAGTATAAATGAGAAGATGAATTGTTAGATCACTTCATGTCTAGAACATAATCGTGATCATCATATTACATAATTACAAATGCATACTAAAGAAATACATTAAAGAAACACAATTTATATAAAGATAAATTAGACCAAGTTGATATTACCTAATTTCTAAGTGTCTAAATATCCTAACATACCTCCTTAAGAAGAAATTGGGATATGATTGAAGAATTTGTGAAAGTTGCACAATAGGATAAGGAACGAGGCATTAGAGCCTATCCCCCATTAATGGAAACTTCTTGAACTCTAACATAGATCAAAGTTTGAAAAAATTAACTTTTGTAAGAGAATTTGTGAAAATATATGAAACTTGATCATATGTAGGTCAGTAGAGAAATTTGAGAATGTGATCCTAGAGAAGATTTCTGATAAAGTGCATGTGTAGCTCAATGTGTTTTTCGTGTTGATGTTGAACTGGATCTTTGACAAGTTGAATGCCTCTCTAATTATCACACCAGAGTGTGTTCGAATGTTTCTTGGAAATCCAAACTCTGAAAGGATTTGTTAAATCCAAAGGGCTTCTTGACTTGCACTAAGTGTTTTTCAATACTCCACTTCTATTGGAGAAATAGAAAGGGCAAGTTTCTTTTTAAAATCCAAAGTGATATGTCTAGAACCAAGGTTGGAAACATAACCTACCATAGACTTTTGACCATCAAGGTCACTAGCCCAATCAAAATTTGTGAGACCGACCAACAAAGGATCCCCCCTTGAATAGTATTGTATCCCAAATTGAATTGTAACCTAAACATACCAAAGTATATTTTTTGTTGCTTTCCACTAGCTCTAATGGGGTGTTTGCATATAGTGGAAAACAAGGCGAAAATAAAGGAAATACCATAATGGGTGTGATTCAAATATAAAAACCAATTGATGTACAAAGTGGCATATTCTTTGGGTGTAGTACATGTGGAAGCAAGTTTGACTCCAGAGTGGAAGGGAGATGGGGCCGGTTTAGAACATTCTTTGTGAAAGTGGCAAAGAAGGTCACCATGCATACTTATATTTGGAAAGGGAATTTCCTTTCTTGGTTTCAAGACTTGGAGGCCAAGAAAATAATGCAAACGAATTAAGTCTATCATTTCAAATTTCTTCTTAAGGTTGGATTTCAATGGGTTAAAAATTTAGGGTCACTAATAATGAGCCTATAAGGTCATCAACATAAAGAACACGTATTATCACATGGTTACCTACTTTCTTGGTATAATCATTAGAGTCAAAATGACATCCAAAAAATTTAGTGTCAAGAAGAAATCTATGCATTTTAGCATACCAAGATCGAGAAGCTTACTTAATTCCATAGAGATATTTATAAAGGTGACAAACACAGCTAGAGTTATTCAAAATATAACTAGGATTTTGTCCCATGTAAATTTATTTTGGAAAATCCTTGTGCAAGAAAGTACATTTAGCATCCATCTCATGGACCTCACACTTATATGAAGTGGAAATGGCTATAACAAGGTGGATGGATTCATTATGGATATAGGGGGAAATGTTTCAGTATAGTCAATCCCTTCTACCTAAGAAAATACTTTGGAAATTAATCTAACCTTATGTATTTCAACACTTCCATGTAATGCATACTTAGTTCTATACACCTATTTACATCTAACAATTTTTTCTTCTGTTCGAAACAGGTACAAGATTCCAAGCATCGTTCACCATTAAGAAATGATTTTGTTCATTCATTGTTGTTCCCCAATTTGGATGAGCATAATATTCTACAACTGTTTTTGGATCACGAGTCTTTGAAACTTGAGCCAAAAGAGAAGAGGCTCACTAGAATTGTGAACCTATATGACGTCAATCTAAAAGATCATGCAAGATCATCAACCACTTTGCATGTTGTATGGACCCATAGAGGAAGTTGTAGTGCTAGTTCAGGTTCATGTTCAATAGACCTAACTGGAGGAAGGTGAGTAGGTAGAGGTGGATTTTAATCCTCACTATCATTATTTGAAGAACAAGAAACCATAATGGGGATAAAATAATAAAAGTTAGGGATAAAAGATGGAATAAACACCGAATTAGGCCTGAATATTGAGAGACCTTCAACAAAATTAAGATCTCTCCTAATGATAAGTTCATTGGAATGAGGTTGAAATTTTTATAATCTTTTCCATCTTCAAAATACCCAATAGAAATGCACTTCTCAGTCTTAAGTTGTAGTGCTTTCATTTTCTCAGAAGGAATGTGAGTGCATGCTTCGCTGCCAAGCGTGACATGAAAGTGGCTTAAATCTTGTGTGATCCAGGTGGATATTAGTGGCCACCCACCTCTTCCAACTGGCTCACATACAACTTTCATCTCGGTAGTTTTTTTTCTAGATTTTTGAGTCCCAAACTTTCGGGGCCATTTTGAGGTCCTAAACGACGTTATTTTGGACCTTTCTAACAAGGTATAGAACACCCCAAAGAGAGATCATATGAAAAAGTTACAACCCTGGGAAGTTGATGTACCAACTTAGCCCAACGGGTCCCACGTGACTTTTGGTGCTTCATCTCCTAGGGTTAGGTTTTTGGATATCTAGGGTTTTGGAATTCATGTTTGATGTAAAAATGATTTTGGAGCCTCATTGTACTCATCTTGTTGCAAATGAGCGCACCTGTCACATCTCTTCTTAGAGATAAGCCACCACCATTGTAGCAAGATTGTTTCAGTCTTCATTTTACAGTTTCAACATATTTATTTATTTAATAGAAACCAATTTTTAATGTATCTCTGCTATTGTTCATGGTATCTCTGTGTTAATAATGTAGATATGTATTCATTTCGTTCTGCTCATTAAATCTTGATCAGTGGTATCATAGAAGTCTGCTCCTTTTCATGCTTAGTGCATGTCCTTGATGAGAGTAGGGTACAAATAAGTTGGGTCTCAAGCTTGTTTCTCTTGAGGACAAGAGCTCTCATACACCCAAGCGACCTTCCATGGTGGGAGAAAATAAATACGACGAGACATGAGATCCTTTCAAATTGTTTCTCGAGGAATCCCTCACGCAACAGAGGAACGAGATGATGTATAGTTTTGCGCAAATCCTTCGACGACTACTAAGAGGAGACAAATATTCCTCGTGTGGAGGAACCATCCCCTTCAAGGTACAAATCAACTTTGATATTCCTATATTTGAAGGTTATATAGACACAAATGTTGTAGAAAAATGATTGAATCTGCTAGAAGGCTATTTTTTTGTCCATAACTTTTCCAATAGAGAAAAGATTACATTTGCACTCCTCAAAGTCGTCCCCCATGTAAAATATTGGTGGGATACTTTCTATGAGAAAAAGGAAATAGAGGAACACTCATTATTTACAATCGCACTCACCTGGGAGTCCTTTAGGGATGCTATTAAGGAAAAATACTACATTGTTGGACGTTATGACGACCTGTATACAATATGGACCACACTACGACAAGAAAGGGACCAAATAGTGCCAGAGTTCACAAATATCTTTCATACCTTGCGCACCAAGCCGGGTATCAAATATTCTTATCGAAATCTGGTTCTCAAGTACCGCGGTGGTCTGCATAGATACATCTAGAAAAAAATGGATTTTTTGGACATTTCATCCTTGAGCGTGGCCTATCGATATGATGTCAAAATCGAGCAGAAGTTTAAACAAAAGATGCGATAGTTTGGGTTTGGGAACCCCTCACAGCAGAAGTAGGGAAAGGGAAGCCCCAACCCATAGAACAAACATTAGAGCAAATATGGACAATCTTAGGAAAACCAGTCTAAGCCAAACACAAATAAGGATAATGGAAAGATAAAGAAAGACACTGGGAAGTGGTGCGACTTCCATAGGAGCCCTTGGAATAACACTTTTTATTGCCGCTCAAAGAAGTCATTGGTGGCGGAGGTGAAAGCCTCTGAATAAGATGTGGGTTACGACTCAGAGTCATAACCCAAAAAGGGGAGACAGATTATTGATGCGGAACCTAGTGCCACTATTCCTACCACCAAGATCTAGCGTAGTGAACCTGATGAGCAAGAGGAAGGCAAGCGCCTCTTTCATTCACAGATGTGGGTGAAGGGTACTCCGCTACACTTCATCATTGATAGAGGTATCCAGAAGAACCTCATCTCAGCGGAGGTCATCAAGCGGCTTGCCCTACCGACAATGTTGTACCCATAACCATACACAATTGGGTGGCTTCGCCAAGGAAGTGATATTCACGTCAGCCAACAGTGTCGCCTGTCCTACGACATCAAGCCCTTCAAATATGAGGTATTGTGTGATGTTGCTCCCCTTGAAATTTGTGATGTTCTTTTGGGACAACCTTATTTATGGAAATGTCATGATGTATATGATTCTAGGCCTCATAATGTTATTATTACTTTGGACAAAAAATTGAACAAGATACCCGAGGTAGTCCCACCTACTACCATTTCCTTGGTCTCTGCCAAGAAATGCATGAAGGTCAACTCTCAGACCGATAAGTTTGTCTTCTTCGTGATGCGCTCTCAAAGTGAACATAATGTTTTAACCACATTCATGGCCTCCGCGATCGAACTCTCCACGTATCAGAATAAAGTAGATAAGGTCATGGAAGAATACAAAGACATATTCTCCTCACCCATTGGGGTACCTCTACACTGTCAGGTTAAACATTCAATCGATTTGAGCCGCAACGCATCGCTACCCAATCGACCAGTCTATCACCTCTCTCTACTAGAAAATGAGGAGATCAAGTGTCAGATCTAAGAACTGCTCCAAAATGGGCACATCCGACCCATATTATCACCATGTGGAATCCCAACCGTGCTTGTGCAGAAGAAATATGGGACATGGAGATTATGCATCGATTACTAGGTCCTAAATAAAATCATAGTTAGGAAGCGGTACTTGATTCCCCGAATCGACAATCTCCTTGACCATCTCAAGGGGGCCAAATACTTCAGTAAAATTGATCGGAAGTCTAGATACCATAAGGTCCCAATAGAGAAGACAAATGTATGGAAAACTGGCTTCAAGTCAAAAGAAGGTCTTTTTGAATGGTTGGTCATGCCCTTTGGTTTGACGAATGCCCCAAGGAAAATCATGAGGACGATGGATGATATCTTGTGGCATTTTACCAATTCTTTTGTAGTGGTGTATCTGGATGACATCCTCATCTATAACAAGAATTGGGGGGAACACTCACATCATATTCAACAAGTTTTTCACACTCTGTGGCAACACAAGCTATATGAAAATTTGGAAAAATGCTCCTTCGGTATGGACAAGGTCTACTACCTAGGATACATTGTTGATGAGAATGGGGTGCATGTGGATCCAACAAATATCTAGGTCATTCGTGACTAGCCAGCGCCGACCACACTCATGGAGCTTTAAAGATTTTTAGGCCTTGTTGAATCTAGAAATTCCTCGAAAAAAAAGAAACAAAAGAAAAATGTCTTGTTTTTTGTATGTTACAATTAGTTCAAGTGGAAAGTCTTTAACAAGTTTCTTAACCCATGACGGATATACACTCACTGGAAGTATTCGCTAATTCCCTCCCCCCAACGTATGTCCTTTTCATTCCATGCCCCCCAACCTTTTCCCCAATCTGGTCTTTCCTCGCCTGCACCATTAACTATTCTCTAATGGATAAATAGTTGTAATTTATATCGCAGTTTCATGTTGGGATTCTCCCACATTGCATGGGCCCTCAACCAAGTAACCAGGGGTGGTGGTAAGGAAAAGTTCATGTGGGGCCTTCCACAACAACAAGTGTTCGATGATTTGAAGCAGTGCCTGTGCTCATTCCCAATTCTTTCATTACCCAACTTGCAATAACCCTTTGATATCAAGACATATGCTTCAGACTAAGTTGTGGGCACAGTTCTCACTCAACACATGCATCATGTGGCCTATCATAGTGAGACACGATCACATGTTGTTCGTAAGTATCCTACTTACGAAAATTAAATGTACTCTATTGTGAAAGAATTCTGCCAGTGGAGACATTACATTCTTGGGAAGGAGACAACCATACACATTGATCATAAGTTGTTGCAGTTCATGCAGACTCAAGGAAAAATGCAAAATGACCACCATCATAAGTGGTCCACACACTTGCAGTAGTTCCACCTCAACATCAAGTATAAGATAGGAATCACCAACCATGACATTGATTGCATCAACCACCTGCCAGTTGCAACACTCACCACAGTGATAAACTCCCGTGGCCATGAGATCTTCGTATGGCCCCAACTCTATGAGAGAGATCTTGACTTCGCTGCTACCTACCAAATGTTGGGTGAAAACACAATTGTCATTGATTTCCATCTTCAGGATGGGATGCTATGAAATTTAGGCCATCTCTGCATTCCATCAGGTGAGTGAGGGAAGATGATTTGAGCATCCCACTACAGTCAGGTGGCAAGACACTTTGACGTAGAAAAGACAGTGGCCATGCTGCAACAACATTTATATTGGCCGAAACTTCAACAAGATTTCATCAAGTATATCAGGTCCTTGCATTGCATGTGCCATTTCCAAACCGACCATTAAGAAACAAGGAATATACACCCCTTTACCTACTCTTGAAAGGCCATGGGAATCCATCTCAATGGACTACATGTCGGGCCTTCCGTCAACCAAGCAGAGAAATGACTATGTTTTTTGGTGGTTGATCATTTTTCTAAAATGTTGATTTTGGCCGCATGCAAGAAGAGCATCACAGGAGAGGCCATTGCCCAGATCTTCTTAGAACAAGTGTGGTTACATTTTGGGATAGCACAAAACATCGTATTTGATCGAGACAACCAGTTTCTTGACACATTTTGGTTGAGCCTATGGTCATTGTTGTACACCAAGATCACTAAATCCACTGCCTTCCACCCCCAGACAGATGGCCAAAATGAGGTCATCAACCGAATGATCATTCATATTTTATGCATGTACAATTCCAAGCATCCCCACACATGGGATGAGATTCTTCCCTATGTTCATCACAACTACAACAGAGCCATACATAGCTCAACCGACCAGAACCCCTTTCGGGTGGGGTTGGGATTTCAACCATTGGGTCCCTTGGATGTTGCACTACCCCTTGCGGCCACCTAGGTAGACTTGTCACATGCTCAAAATGAAGCTGACAAAGCTACCTGGTTCATTGAATGGATCCAACACATCTGCCAATAGGTTCATTATATTTTATAGAATTCCAATTCCAAGTACAAGAAGCGTCGTGATCAACACCGCGTGCCACACAATTTTTGGGTGGGAGATAAAGTTTGGTTGCACTTGCAGAAAGAACGCCTTACAGGGCCCCATCAGAAGCTTCATCCACTGTGCTATGGACCTTACATCATCACCAAGGTTGTGGGAGAAAATTATTTTGAGATCAACATTCCCCCCTTCCTTGGATTGCACCCAATATTTAATGTGGACCTCCTTTGACCATATTTTCCACCATTATTGGACACCTCAGAGATAGCAGAACACTTGACACCAACATAGCTCAACCTTGACTGCATGGAACAAGAATCCACTGATCATATCGTGGACACATAGGTCAAGGTCACTCACCAACATAAGCTTCATCTTTATCGGGTTGTCAAGGCAGGAAAACTCCTGCACCAAGTCAAGTGGTTCACCTAGGGCCAAATTCAACAGATTTTTCCTCATCTGATGAGGGAGCTCAACGCAATGGAGACCATTGCTTCCAAAGGAGGGAGGATTGATCCAGGTGTATATTGGTGTCCACCCACCTCTTCCATCTATTTCACATACAACTTTCATCTTGGCAGTTACAGTTTTCATCTTGGTAGTTTTTTTTCTAGATTTTCGAGTTCCAAACTTCCGAGGGCATTTTGATGCCCTAAATAACGTTTTTTTGGAGTTTAGTAGGTTCATGGGTTTCCAACAACATTCTCTAACCTTCATTGAAAGTTTTACTTCTTATATAGACCTTTCTGATGAGGTATCGAACGCCCCAAACGAAGATCGTATGCAAAAGTTACGACCCTGGGAAGTTGATGTACCAATTTACCCCAACAGGGCCCACATGACTTCTGGTGCTTTATCTCCTACGGTTAGGTTTTTGGATGTATAGTGTTTTGGCATTCATGTTTGATGTAAAAATGATTTTGGAGCCTCATTGTACTTATCTTCTTGCGAATGAGTGCAACCGTCACATCTCTTCTCAGAGATAAGTCACCACCATTCTAGCAAGCTTGTTTGAGTCTGCATTTTACAGTTTCAAGATATTTCTTTATTTAATAGAAGCCAAGTTTTACTATATCTTTGTTATTGTTCATGGTATATATGTCTTAATAATATAAATCTGTATTCATTTCGTTCTTCTCATTAAATCTGTATTATTGTGTAATTTTACTCCATTCTTATTCTGGTGTTATGTATTTTAGAGCCTTTGTGGGAGTGTAATTTACTATATAATTTGCAGAATTAAAGGCTTCCACCCATAAATGATGACTTAATCCCTTAGATTGGATCATACAATTTTCCATTTCTTTTAATGTATGATTATTTATGTTAACAACACTATTTTTTGCGGTGTATATGGAAAGGTATGTTACAATTGAATGCCTTGTGCAATGTAGTGAGTTTTAAATTTGTTGTTAACATATTCACCTCCATCATCTACTCTTAAATTTTGAAGTTGATGTTTATGTTAATGTTTATGCCATTATTATAGTTCTTT